>JAVSCE010016897.1:0-35128 GCA_032199065.1 Smutsia gigantea
GGGGGGGGGGGGGGGGGAGGGGGGGCGGTGCTCCTGACAGGAAACACGCTCTGGCCTCTCCTCTTCCAGGGGCACTAGTCCCATCATGGAGGCCCTTTATCACCTCCTCAGAACCTAATCACCTCCCAAAGGCCCCATCCCCAAGTGTCATCACAGTGGGAGGCAGAGCTTCAATGCCTCAATCTGGGGAGGGAGGACACCATTCAGCCACAGCAAATGGCTTTATCGTTTGTTTTAAATTCTCTACAAAGTGCCCCTTATTGCATACAGTGATACCAAACCCTCCCTTTAAAATACTGTGGTGAAAGGACCCTTTCCAAGGCAATGTTCAGAGGACCTCCAGCAGCTCCTGCTCTGCTCTGCCCCATGACACCCTGTCCAGGCCTTTGCTTCTGAGGCTTTCTGCTCCTGGACCGCCACTGGGGTTCCCCCCACTCTGCTCCTGAGCTGGTGAGCAACCTATTCACCTCCCAAAGCCCAGCTCCAAATTCACCTCCTATGCTGTACCTTTTAGGTATGTCTCCAGGGGAGCCGATCTCTGTCTCATCGGGCCCTTGTTATACCAACTTCCAGCACTGCACCCAGGACTCCAAAAAGCTGAAGTCAGACAATCTAGTTCACAAATCCAGTTCACAAATCTAGGTTATTAGCAAATTATCTCTTTGATCCTCAGATTCCTCGTCTGTAAAATGGGCCATTTCATGGCATAGTGGTGAGGTCTCATTGAACAAATATAATATTTTTCAGTTCCCAAATGGGGGGCCTGTTTGAGAGAAGGGGAAAGGCATGATAAGAACATTAAGTACCCCTTTTGTGATTGATCTGGGCTCCAGCATGAAAGTTGGTAAAACTTAGACATGAATGTAAAGTAAACTTTGCAGGGAATGTTCAGAGACCAGTGGGAGAGCCAGCTCCTTCCAGGATCCAGGCCGGGTCCACGGCATAGACAAATTGTTGATAGTGTTGAACTTAGATGATGGTCAGTCAGTCATTTATTTATGTATGTGACTTGACTGTAAGACTGCTGTTTCTTTTAAAAATCTTTCATAGTCCAGATTTCTCGCATTCATTGTCTTCATTGTTATGTAGCCGTGATTCAAAAGATGCCACTGGTTATCTCCCCAATTTGACTGAGGAAAGCTTGGTCTCTTTACTAAAATAATATTAATGTCTTACTTTCTCATAGTCTTTTCATCTATTACTCATTTAATTCTCAGAGGAGGCCCACGAGGGAGTTTCTCTGGCAAACCCGAACAGGGTGGAACCGTCAGTTTTGCTCTGTCTGAGGGCCTGGTAGGTTGCAGGCCGTCTGGACCAGGCTGGACTCCAGGTGTGGACTCTGGGCTCTGAACCCAGGGCTGCCATGCCGATAGGGTTGATGTCTGCCTCTCCTCTGGCCAGTGGGTGTCCAGGGCCTGTCCTTGTCATGGCGAATGGCAGGAGCCCCAGAGCATGAGCAGAGATGTATGACGCCTCTTGAGGGCGTGGGTAGTTGCTGTCATTCTGCCACTTCTATCTATATTCCACTGGACAAAACAGGTGTGTGACCATATCAGTGTGCTCAGGTCGCCATAACAAATCCCACAGACTGGGCCGCTTGAAGAACAGAAACTCATTTTCTCACAGTCCCGGCAGGTCCCCCCGAGGCCTCTCTCCTCTGCTTGCCCACAGCCTCCCCTGCGCCCTCACAGGCTAGCGAAGGCCGCCCGCAGGGGAAAAAGGCCTAGCGTGTTTCGAGTCCCAGGGGATGACAAAAACGGAGCCTTTTTCAGGAGCATGGGCGTCCTCAGGAGGTGTGTGTTTCTGCCGTGAAGTCACTTGCTTTTTGTGACCGGCACCCCGCTGGACCCTCGCAACCCCCCAGCGCGGAGGCGTTATTACCCTTGTTGACAGATGAGGAGACAGACTCAGATGAAGCAATGTACTTCACAGTTTGAACTCCATGGGGCACAAACGTGTTTTTCTTTTTCCAAATCTTTCAGAGATGTATACCAAATCTCCTTTCACAATCCTTAGTAAAACCTTGAGCTGACCGCATAGCTTTTTGGTTGCTTTCAAGTGTTTAAAAAAAAAAACCCCTCCTGTCCAGTCTCGGTCCTTCTCCAAATCCCAGACCTCGCATCCGCTGGGACGGCCCCTGCCTGCGGCGCCAAGCCTGAGACCGAGGAGGGGCGGGGTGGGTCTCACACCTCTCCTCCATCTCTTGGTCCCTTCCTCTTCCAGTACTTGAGGACTTGGAGACAGGGTGGCGGGAGAGGGTAGAAGTCTTTTTGCCTCCCTGGGCGCTGGAGGGCAGCGTCTTCCGCGGGTTGTGTGGGTTCCCCAGTGCTCCCCTCAGGACAGCAGGGGTCCAGGCACCATCTCCCAGGAGGAATAACTGCGGCCCGCCCTCTGCTGCTCCCCAGCTCTCTGACAGCTGGAGCCCCAGGCCTGGGCTGGTTTTCCTAGGGGGAAGCGCTAGGGGGGCGGCCCAAGAAGCCCGCTGCTTCATGAAACTCGTCGACCCTGCTCTGGGTCACAAGCTGCCGCTCCGTAACCTTCCATCTTGTTCTGAAGCCTCTCTGTAACGCAGGAATACACTTCACGCAGGCACCCCTAGTTCCGCGGGCAGCTCTCTTGCTGTGCCTCCCTTGACTGAGGAGGAGAGAGCCAAAATACTCCCAATCCAGTGCTCCCCAAACTCAAATCTCGTTTTCCGCTTACACAGTCTGGGGCGGTGGGAAGGCTGGGGTGTGGCTGGCTGGGTCTGGCAGAGTTGAGTGGGGTCTCTTAATCCTGTTAAGTGCAGTATATTTATTTGTATTCGGGTGAAATTTATGTAACACAAAACTACCCACTTAAAAGTGAACACCTCTGTGGCACTGGGCACATTCACAGTGCTGTGTAACACCAGGTTGATCAACTTTCTGACCATTTTCGCCACCCCGAAGTAAAACCCCGTGCCCCTGAGTCAGTTACTCCCCATTCTTCCGTCTCCCCAGCCGTGGCAAACCACTACTCTACTTCCTGTTTCTATGGCTTATTACATATTAAATAAGTGTGGTGCATTTTGACATTTTCTTTTGGTGACTGCTTTCCCTAAGATTCGCTGGCGGATACTATTAGCCATCACCAAGGGCTCTGGTGCCCAGTGGATCAAAACTCCTGGAAAAGGCAAAGGTATTGTAGTATGGGTTGGCACTTTTCGCCAGAAATCACCAGCAATTTGCTTTCAGCACCTAGCTCTACGTGGCACAACTGCACTCACACCAAGTAGTTAAAAAGCAGACCCAGAGCCATATAGATCTATAAGGCAACAGCCATTTAGTGACCATTTTCTGTGTTTCAGACACAGTGCTAGATGCTGGGGGAAAATGGGAAGACAGAGGTGTGTGGTCCAGGGGAAAGACCACAGGAAGTGGTGCCGACTTGCTGTATGTCCTCAGATAAATTCCTTAGCTTCCCTGGGTCTCAATTTTGTCATCTGCAAAATGCTGGTGATGCACTACTCATGCAATTTATAAAAGTATAAAAAAGAAAAGTCAAATCTTAAATGAGATGGCCTTTACGATCCCTTTGTGATTGAAAGTCATTAAGAGGCTTAGTTTTTGCCTCTGTGTTGCTTTATACACTGTTAGGGAAACAAAACTAACAAATATAGAACAATGAAAAAGAGTTAAGCACCAAGCTGTGGTACAGCGACCGCCAGCCTGTGGTTCAGAGATGGGAGGAGAGGGGCTGCGTCTGACCAGAGCGGCCTGTGTGAAGGGCTCTGAGAAGCAGACTGAGTCACGGCTGTGCTGGCGACCACAAGTGTGTGTGAGACATCCTGTGGTGTGAGGACTCTTTTCAAGATTACAAGACACTCAGAAGAGAAAAAAGACACTCAGGAAACGTATCTAGCAAACACAATGCTTGCACCTTGTTTAAATCCTAATTCAAACAAACCAACTGAACCATTGGGAGAATCTGGGTATGGACTGGGCATTAGATGGCCTAAGGAACTTCTGCTCATTTTGTTAGGTGTGTTAATATAGGAACAGTGCAAATGTGCTTGTTATATAACAATATGTCCTAAATTTTTAGAGATACATACTGAAATCATTTAGCAGCATCAAGCTGTCTGGAATTTTTCTCCCCCCAGAAATAAATGAAGAAGTAAAATAGATGAAGCAAGTATGACAGAATGGCAACCATTGTTAAATTTAAGTGACAGGTGTTTGGGTGTTTATAGTACTGTTTGGATGAGTCAGAATCTGACCGGGAGGCAGAACCACTTGAGCATTTAAAGCAAAGGGCTTGAGGCAGACTGTTGGTTACACAGGAGATGGGACACTGAGGAGCCTGACAGAACCCAGAGATTAGCATCAGCCACCTCCAACCCTGGGTCAGAGGGGCCACACAAGGAGATGCTGTCACGAGAGCTCAGGGGTAAAGTCACTTGGCAAAGTAGAAACTACAGCAGGCCTTTTTCTGGGGGCAGGGTGGATAGAGCCATGGTGGAGCTACAGCTGCTGTGGGGACACTCCCTAAGGGAGAAAGGGGGAAGAAAACCCTGCTTCTCCTTTCCTCCCGCCCTCCAGCCTCCTGAGGTGCTCTCTCTCCAGCAAGCCCAATCTACCGTGGAAATGCAACCACTGGGGGTCAGCCCTCCCCTCTCAACACAGAGCAGAGCAGGGGTGGGGCAAAGGGAATGGATCTGAGGGCAGAGCTGGTGCAGGGCCTGCATGTTACTCTCTACGTTTGTGCATGTTTTTAAGCCCGTATGTGTGTGGGGAAGGGTATCTATCTCTGCCCTAAAGCATTGTGTGCACAGTGACATCTCATCCCATCAAGGCCTGCCACGGAGATCCCTTGCTTGCCTCCCAGAGCTCCAAACAGCAGGGCTTTGGAGGCAGAAGTTCCATTCTGTGGCAGCTGCTGGGTGCTCGGACAATGCTTTTCTAGCAAATAAACCAAGAATATCTCTGTGTCTGCATAGCCTGTCAACAAGGACCCAGAAAGGATCAACTACTGTTACTGCACAACTGTCAGGAGATTTGAGTGGCCATGGAGATTTGGCCTAAGACCCCAGACCACACGGCTCTGAGGGGCTACGTATGACACACACACCCAAAGTGACCGCTGATGAGTCACACCCTGTATAATTCCCACCATCTCCCGTTGAGTGTGGGACAAACCTGGGACTTGTTTCTAACCAATAGGATGCAGCTGAGGTGATGGGATGCCACTCCTTAGATAAAGTTACAATACACGGCAAAAGTGATCATATATGTGTGTGCACCGAACATACTGGCATGAGAAAGGGGTTGTTCCATGCTGATTTTGAAGAGGGAAGTTCATGTGCAGTGAGAGGGCCACTTGGCAAGGAACTTTGAGCAGCCGCTGGGAGCTGGGAGGGGCTTTTGCTAACAGCCAGCAAGAAAACATCTTCACTTAAGGAGATGAATTCTGCTAGCAACCTGAATGAGTCTGTGAGATTTCTAGGCTAGTCAATAAAAAACTAAGACACTTGGATAGACAATAAAGATTTTTTGGAGAAAGAAAGGAGGCTGCAAATGGTCTTCCTGGAACCCAGCCTGGGGAGCATAAATCTGGGCTGAACATTCATTGTTCACTCATTATTTTGTCAATTACTTATTAAGGGCCATTACAATGTATCAGGCAGGCACTAGGTAACAATATGATGCTTTTGCCTCACACCCCATTTCTTCTTACCATGCAGCCCTAGCTTTCCTACCCTAGACATGGTGGAAAGGATACAAGGGGAATTCATATTTGTTGAGTTCCCATGAGGACTGGGGCTCAAGGCTGTACACTTTACATACGCTGACTCATCGATTGTCACAATGACCCTTAAAGTAGATATTAATACAATCATTTTACAGGTGAAAAAAACTGAGGTCACACAGTGCAGAGCTGGGATTCTAAGAAGCTAAGTCAGCTCCTCCCGTTCTAAATTGGATTAGCGTTCGTGATAGGAGAAAATCAGGTCATCTGAGCTCATGTGGCCTACTTTATAGAGCCTCCTCCTCAGAAGTGCGTTCTTAAAAGAGTTAAAATGTTATGCATTAAGAAAATACAATCTGGTAGTAACTTACGGCAATTTTTAAATGGAATAAATGTCTATTTACCTTTTCACTTCTCCTTTGCCTGTATGTTCTTCCGTCTTCCATAAAAACATTATTAGAATGTTCCTTCAAACACTTTCTAAATTTGAATCTGGTTTCAACACTCCATTTGACTGCATTCCTCTGCATTGCTCTGGGGGGCAGCGGGAGGGTAGTGAAATAATACAGATAAAGTATCAACCTTTTTTTTTCTGTACAAAGCTTTGTATTCTATGTTCACTTAACATGTCTATCAGTCAGAGTCCTGGCAGGAAATAGCATTCACTCTGATGGTTCAAATGAAAAGCCATTTAATGAAGGATGATTTACAGAGATGTGGACACATTTAAAGGAACCAACAAAGGACACTTACGCACCACAGAGCAGGCCTTAACAGGAAACTGTTAGCACCTTGGGGCAAAAGGGATATGGGGAGAGAATGGTGGTAACAGAGCCCAGCAAGGGCTGCAGGCTTAGAAGAAGCTGCCCAGGGGGAGCTGCAGTCCCAGAGGCCCAGGGCTAGGAGAGACTGGAGGAGACCTATCCCAGCCTCTCTCCCTTCCCACCCTTTCACCTCCTGCTGGTGTCTCCCATTGGCTGAACCCAACTTGCAGCCAAAGGGCCAGGAATCAGGAAGAAATAGTCAACCGGGGTCAACTTCTTGGGGTACAGAACAGGGCAGGAAATTATTCTGGAAGGATAAATGGAGGAGAACTAGCCCATTATATTATAAGCACTATCCCAAGTCATTAAGTATCCCTTGAAGACAGTATCCTTAATGGCTAAATAGTATTTCATCATTTGGAGGGTCTATAATTTATTATTGTTATTAGTAGCAACAGTCCTTAGATTGATCTCCATTTAAATACTGCAATGGATGTCCCTGCCCATAATTAGTTTTCTACACCTGTCACTTGAGGGGCTTGCGTCATGGAGCTCTCGCCATAGTTCCAAGGCTTAGAAAGTCCAGATGAGAAACAAGGCAGGTCCAGCCCCACAGCCCAGCCATCCCAGGATCCCTGGAAACCATCAGGTTCCAGTTCCTGCAAGTCAGGAGAAGACCTGGGTGGCACCTGGAGAAATTGTTCTTCAGAAAATGCAGGGCTGGCCTTGGAGCTGAGGGAGGGCAGGAGGATGCCTAGTGCTGGGTCCCAGGCTCACAAAGGTGCCTGCTCCGTGCAGAACAGGTAAATGCCCGGAGACAGCGCTCTGGGCTTCTGCCCGCCCTTCTCCCCAGGGCTCCGGGCCTTGGGTGGTGGCAAGCTAGCTCCCCCTGCCGGCCAGTCAGGGCATCTGTGAGAAACAATGCCTAGTTGGGCTGAGCAGGTCCCAATATAAGCCACCCTTGGGCACAGTCACCAGCAAATGCCCAGGCTCTGGGACTAGCCCCTGAAAAATTCCCATAGGGCCTAGGGCATCAGAGGGATGCTTAGATTCACCTTCTTGGGATGGAGAACTTCCTTGGTTAAGAACAGGATCGCTTGGACACTGGTGGAAATTTAAACTGGCATATACATGGAGAACTTCAAATTTCTGATTCAGCTACCCCTCCTCCAGGAAGCCTTCCATGACCCATTCCCACCCCCACCCAAGACTAATCTATATGCCCACTTTCCCGGCTCCCCTGAAGTATTTTTGCTTGTGACTGACTTAAGTGAACAAGAAAAGCAACTTTATTTTACCCTAATATTTTTACATTTCTTTTTGAACTCCAAGTCCACCACAAAATTGTAGTAACTTGATTTCAATCATTTCAGGGTTTCTCTCTACCCTTTCCCTTGGATTATGTCCTTGAGGAAGGTGGAGGGAAGAGGGAACGCTTATGCAGCTAAGCATAGGGGAAGTGCAGCTTCCAGGTCTGCCGGCCAGCTGTCCTCACCGGCTTCCGCTGAGATGCTCCTCAGAAGCCAGAGAGTCCCCACTGAGGGCTCCTTCACCGGTTACCTTTGGGTTCACGGGAATCCCTCTGTGGCCCTGTCACTTCATAGGGGCAGGGGACATTCTGAAAGACCAGCTAAGGAAAAGAAAAAGCGAAGCTCTTCTCAACCTCTCCCGTCCCCAACCTGGCGCCTCTCAGGGAAATGAGGGCTGGTCTCCTCTACTCTTGCTTCCCGTCACCCCACCTGGTCCCACCACACCCCAGGGCTCAGCTCTGGAAGCAGGGCCAGGGCCGCCCTTTCACCTCCACCCCTCCGCCCCCTCTGCCCTCTCAACCTCCAGCTCCCACCCAGCCCAGGGGATCAGTCTGGGCAGGAAACCTAGCTCTCATTCCTCTGTGCTTTCTTCCTGAACTTTTGTCCCTGACAGTCTGGGAGGGCTTTTGAAAAACAAAAGCCAGGAAGTGACTGCTTTTATTCTGCTTTCTGCTCTCATAGATCTTCCCATTTCCTAGGCCAGGCACGTGACTTAAAGGGTAGAAGAAAGGAACAAGGGAAAAAGGGGAGGAGAAATCCTCTAATGTTTCGAAATGTCACACCGCCATGCTGGCCTGCCTTCATTCTTGCCTCACAGGTCCTCGGCCCTCAGGTCCCCGGGGCTCAGTCAGGATTTGCCCTCTTAGAGGCAGAGGAGGCTGGGAGCCTTTGGCAGTAGGCCCTCCCAGTATCCCCCGGGACAGTCAGTTCACACCATCAGTAAAGATCTTAAACTAGCCAGAAAGCAAGGAGGTCATCTATTGGAGAAAGAGACAGAGACAGTGAGAGGCAGAAAGAAAAACAAAGGTGTTGCCATGCATTTGATTCTGGGGACATCTCTCCCTGCACACTGGGTGAAACCTCAACCTGGGTGGGGTAGGCTTCTTGACTCTGGACGAGAAAGAATACTCAAACAGGTCGGACAGGTAAGGAAGGAATTCATTAAAGTGAGAGTGGTAGTGAATGGCAGCTGCCTTGAAGGCAGCAGAGAGCAAGGAAGAACAGGAAGAGGAGGGGAAGCTCATTGAACTCCTGCTCAAAACAGGGCAGATCCCTTGCCAGTTCCTGAAGCCAGGGTCACCTGGCCTCCAGTGTCCACTTGAATCTGTATAGCGTGGGAACTAAGTCCCTCCCACCCTAGGATTTGGGGGAGCCAAAGAGCACTGGATGGAGTGAGATTATGTTCTGAGAACTTCCCAAAGGCAAGGAAAGGAGATTTGGGGGCAAGCTACTAAGGAGCATGATCGTGCAGCTGCAGTCCTGTCTGGGTCACTCAGACGACGGGAATTTGCAGCCCAAATCAGAGCTCTCAGTATCCCTTCCCTACTTGTCTGAGGTAGAAGAGAGAGAGTGAAGACTTGTGCTTACATCTAGAAAATTAAATGAAACAGTGAAGTAACAAGGACACTTATCACTGGAAGAGTGCAGAGACAAAACAGAGTAAGTTGAGTAGAGAGAAGTCTTTATTTAAGACGAAAAGTACACACTTTAAGAAAGGGGAGTGCAGGCAACCTCAGAGAGGAGGCGCTCAAAGGCTTAGGATTCTGTCTTTTATGGTCTTCAAGAATGGGGCAAAGGGTGGAGGGAGGGTGCCTAGGTGCCTTGGCATGTGGTCCCACGATGTCGCTCTCTCTGGTGAGAGACATTGTGTCACCATCCACTGCCAGTCCTCTATATAATTCTGTAAGAAAAACTTACACAAGGAATTTATTGATCCTATTCCTCTCCAAGAGAGTGGTTACCCTCAAGCACTGAGAACAGATCAGTTAGGACTGCTTGCCTTACCTTAAGATAGGTTGTTGGCTGATTACCAAAGAATATGTTAGGAATCTTACTTCATAACTCCCTGGTTTTTAAAGTGGAATCTTAGCCTTAAGATGGAGTCCCTCCTGTTCTTACTGTGCTGTTTATAACTTTGCATTCTTCATCACAGGCAGGCAAGGTTAATCACGATGCTTGTCCCATGGCTCTGCCCCACCGCAAAGGGAGAGGCATCTGCAGGGAGAAATTGCCTTTAGGGAAATGAGCACTTGGCTAGGAGCTGGAAGACCTTTGAAATGGCCTTCGGTCTTACTCAGGGCCAGGTCTTACCACTGAATCTGGGAGGCAGAAGGAGTTAGAAGAAATTATGGTCTTTGCAGCTAATCCTGCCCTATGAAACTCAGCCCGGTGATGGGTGTGACAGGGGCAGTGCTTGACCTTTCTATCAGCCTCACTGCCGCATCTGGAAAGCAGAAGGAAGAATTTCCACATGGGAGTGTTGTTGTGAGGATTAAGTGAGGAGAGCCGTAAGAGCACCCACCTGATACCTGCCTGGCATGTGAGAGGTACACCCTCCTGAGGGGACATGCCTTGGTCAAATGCCCAGGAAAGCCAGGGCCAGCGCTGTGGGATTCAGGCTCCCGCACAGGTAACTGGCAAGCCGGTGAAGCTTTACCTTGGGAGTCTGATGACTCCACAGCACCCAGCTCCCTCCTTCCCTGTCTTCCTTCCACAGCCTGATTCCCCTGGTCTCCTGTCCCCACTTCCTGTTTCACCTCTACCCCAGCTCCTCTCCACACTGAAGACCGGCCACAGGACCAGGGATCCAGCGGCCAGCTGCCTTCACACTTCTGTTCAACCAGAATTTCCTGCGATCTTCTTATCCAGCCGCAATAATGCTTGGCACCTGTGACCAGGGGATGGACAGACAGGGTAGGAGGAGAAAGAAACCAGGACATCACCTGACACAGCGATTCATGCTCATGGGAGAGAAGCAGTGGCAGCCACAGAAAGAGTGCCTCCTGGGAGTGGAGAGTGTGTAAGGCATCGGGCCAGGCTCAGGGGCGAGATGGCCGCGGGGACTGGGCAGCGGGACCGCATGTGCAAACATCCCACGATGAGAAAAGATTGCCTGAGGTTCTGGACAGCTGGGAGATGGAGCAGAGGCAGAGGCACACCTCGACCTCTCAGTCCACCCAGGGTTTGCTTCTGTTTTGTAGCAGTGCCATTCAAAGGCAAGCTGGGTGTGACCCACCTCTGAGGATCCCCTGGGGGAGCCAGGGTGCACCTGAGCTGTCAGATTGGCCTGTGTCTGACCTACACTAAGGTAAAACAGGATAACATGTACAATTTACCTCACCACAGTGTTGAGATGTTCAAAAAGTACCATACATGAAAATGTAAAACCGATGAAGGCATCTTACAAATCTGGACTTTTCCCCAGCGCCTTGCGCTGTAACTGCACCCAGTGGGGCCTCAGGAAACTCTTGGGTTGGGCTGCTCTCAGATCCACGGGCTGTCCTCTCCTCATGGCGCCCCCTCCGCCCCTCACCTCGAGGTGCTCAGCCAGGTGGTCGAGAAGCAAGAGGACGGACCCATCCTGCCCACCAGACATTCGCAGCCCAGGGCGGGAGCCTGACAAGGAAGCCAGCAAGACCCAGCGGGAAAGGTGCACAGCAGAGCGGCAGGGCTGCCATGGGAACAGAGCAGGGCCTGTAAGCACAGGAAAATAGCTCTTTACACTTACAAGTTGTTTCAGCTTTTCAGAGGTGGGTGTGAAGGGCAGGGTTGGAGGGAACAGAAAATGAAGCAATGGAGTTTCCCAGCCTGTTTGTTCAAATTCCAGAGCTGCCCCCAGTTGAGCTTATGCTCTTCAAAATGGAAAAAAAAGAAAGACACCAAGACACCCTCACACCCCTAAATGAAGCATTTTTGGCAGCTCTGTGTTGCACAATCATGTCCTGGTGTTTGCTCTTCCGAAAGGCCTGCAGTAGCAGCGGACACCACACCGCCAAAGGGCAGCACTCGAGCCCAGCCGGACCGCCTGGAGGGGGCAGCACGCCCGCTCCCGCCAGCTGGCGCCAGTCCCCTCTGGGCACAGCGTGCACGTCCATGCATCATCTCAGCAGCCTGGGCTGATCCTTGCGGTGGTTTTGCTCTCAAGTGTGTTGTCGCAGCAGGAGGCGGTACACAGTGTGGTGCGGACAAAAATCCCCAAATCTGGGCCCTAAAGCCATAGACGTTTAGTTTTTGTTCTGACTACATGTCTGTCATGGGTTGGTGGGATGTTCCACACCATCCTCAGTTAGGGACCCAACATCTGGAGGCCCACCGGGGAGGGAAGGTGGAGACACCTGGCTGGCGAATGCTCTCACCCGGAAGTGACCCCATCACCTACCAACCCCGTGCTGGCCCATCTCTGGGAGTCTCTGGGCTTCTTCAGGCTCTGTTGTGGACTGACCAACTCTCTCCCTGTAGGTCTGGCTTAACTACCAGAGGGAGAATGTGCCAGGTCTTGTCAATTAATATCACCTTACTTGGGCTGGACTTCACTGCTTGGGGCATGTGTGTGGTGCATCTCTGTGTGTGGTATGCGTGTCTGTGTGTCCTCTGTGGCTCCAGTTGATGGCAAAGGTCACATAGTGGGCCACGTGGTTCCTGCAGGAGACCTTTGGTTTAGGGATGGCCATGGCCTTTCCCCGTAGCAGGGGCTCCATGGACTTGAGAGGCTTCACTCCCCAGGGATTTAAAGAACATTAACCTAAATACTGGCTTATCCAAAAGCAATGATTCTCAGAGATTACAGTACACACAAGTCACCTTGGGGAGAAGCTTGTGAAAATGCAGCCGCGGGGTCTTGCCCACAGAGTTTAATTCAGTAGTTCTCAGAGAGCCTGGGAATCTGCATTTACAGGTGCCGCAGGCGGTTCTGAAGCTTCCTTTCCTGAAAGCTGACTGTAATGATCTTCACTCTAACGATCTTCCTCTGTTTGGAAGGAGCTGTAGGAAGAGCCCAATTTCCAGAAGTGAGACTTTGGGCCAGTGTCTGTCTTGCCAATGGGTTTCAGCCCAGAGCAAGTTTGCTATGGATTCAGTGTGACCAAAGAAATGACACTAGAACATTTCTTTGGGGTGAAAGGGTTTATTACCTTTCTGTTCTCCCAGCGGTAGGTCGAGCACTAGCATCTCTGCCTCTGCCCAGAGCACTGGGCCGAGCTCTCTATATAGCGCAATAATAGCTTATTGCCTAAAGGTGTGGAAGTGGTAGCCTAGCAACAGGCCAGTTACATCTTCAGGTGGTTTAAGTTCAGCAAGTATCCTGGCCATAGGAACCCCAACTTCCCCACATTCCACCCCTCCAGGATTCTCACCTTACAATCTGCACACTCTCAATCTTCCGCAGTGGTCCCTGTGCAAGAAAGCTGGAGCACTGTAACCAGATTCCACAACAGCAACAGGGGATAACAACAACTTAGAGATAACAAAAATTAAGATACAACAAGATTTTGATACAGGTAACAAAAATTATAATAATCCTCAAGCCAGAGGGTTCCTAATAACAAAAATTATAATAATTCTCAAGCCAGAGGAAGTTCCCAATCCACAAAGACCTTAGGGGCAATAAGACACCTGTTTTAATGCCACCAACATAGGCAAATCTTGTCCATCAGGTAGGATGCATGCAAGAGAGTGGTCCTGTGATAGGAGTATAGCAGGAAGGGGTCCCTTCCAGGTCTAGTATACCATACTTTTGCTCCTTTCCCGATGGGGGTTACTGAGTGTTCTATATAGAGTGCTACTGGAGGTACATGCACTGGCCATAATGATAAAACAAAACTCCCCGGTAAGATGCTCCTATGTTCTGGCCATTCAGGATATACTACTGTGACCTTTGGGGGCCACTCTGCTGTTATTCCAGGACTACACAGGAGGCCAGCTTCCAGGCCTTGTCCCCAAGGTGCCAGGAGAGCCAGCCATCATTGGTCCATGTGTTGAAACGTCCAAGGCCATGTCCACTCAGTGGAGTCTCCAGGGTTCAGTGCAGTTGGTACTGGCAGCAAGATGTTATTCTGGTGGCCAAACCTTGGCGTCAGGGATTCTTCCTTGGTTTGTACTTGCAGTTGTATAGGGCAAGCAGCTATATGTGTTAACATGTCTACGGGGCTCAGGGCTCCCTTTTGGGGTCTCTCATTCAAACGCTATGGCACGGTCCATAAGCGGACTGACCATCCCTGCAGACTATTGGTATCTGACTTTAGTCCGGATTTTAACAAGCCATTGTGCCTCTCTATCATGCCTGCTGCAGTAGGATTGTATGGCACATGAAACTTCCACTTGATTCCCAACTGTCGCACCCATTCTTGCAGTGTACCAGTAAAATGGGTGCCCTGATCACTCTCAATTACCTGTGGTCAGCCATAGGCAGCAAAGAGACGCTCCAGGCCTCTTTTGGTCACCTGCTGGTCTGCACAACGGGTAGGAAAAGCAACCAGAAGTCCAGTAGCTGTGTCCACACAGGTCATGGCATACCGATATCCTTCTGACACAGGTAGAGGCCCAATATAGTCTATCTGCCACCTGACGAGGGGTATAGGCCCCTTAGCTATTGTCCCATATTGCTGTGGAACTCAGTGTAAGTCCCTTTTGGAGCACATGACACACTCCTGCTGGGCTTTACTAACTTCTTCAAAGGTCAAAGCAAGACCCACCGACAGGCTACAGCCCACATTGTCTTTTGCCCCGCATGCAACAAACGCTGATGTAGCCATTGGGCTACATCAGAGGCAGGCTTTCCTTCTAACCAACGTATCTGGGCCAATTTATCTGCTTCTTCATTTCCTGGGGATGCCAGTGGCAAATGACCTGTCACATGGTATACTGTAATTATTTTAGTCTGACCACAGGCCCATAAGTCTTGCCACAATTCTTGCCCCCAAAGGGGTCAGTGACCAACCAGCCAGTTGGCATGGTACCAGGTTGGTAGCCACAGGGTCAAGCCCCGATAGACAGCCCAGCTGTCAGTGCAGACAACTATAGGGGAGAGGTCCTGGCTGATCACAAGCCACACGGCCTGAAACTCTGCCCATTGGCTGCTTTTCCCCTCACCATCTTCCATGCATATTGTCTAATTCCTAGGATGGAAAGCTATGGCCCTCCATTTTGGGGGCTACCCACGGCTGGAGCCATCTGTGTGCCATGCACCTTTGGGTATAGAGCTCTTCCCTCCCGATAGGGACTTTCTGTCACTAATGGTTCAAAAACAAATTCTTCTTGCTTTTCACTAGTATATGTCACCGGCCCCAATAAGCGTTGAGAGTTCTTCACTCAAGTGGCTACTAGAGAGGACACTATGCTGCTGTAGGTAAGCACCCCACTTGGCCAGTGTGGGCATTTGTGCCACACCACTCCTTGGCTTTTGGGTCCAGTCTCGTACCCACCCGAGGATGGGATAGGTGGTTCTTACCTTTATTGGGGCCATTCCAGTGATGGGTTCTGTAGCCAGCAAGGCGTGATAGATGGCAGCCAGTTGTTTTTCTATCAAAGTGTATTGTACCTCTGCCCCTTTCCAGAGTTGTGACCAGAATCCAATAGGTTGGCGAGTTCATTCAAGCTATTGCCAGAGACCCCAGCCATAACCGTCTTCAGTCACATGAACATCCAGCTCACAGGGCCTTGATGGGTCTATCACACTCAGGCCTGCACAGCCTTGACTGCCCGTTCTGCTGTAGTAAAGGCAGATGTACCTGTCTCATCCCAGTCCCCCCTGACACCCTTTCATACCAACCTGTATAAGGGCTTCAGAATTTTTGCCAAGTGCAGGACAAACAATCTCCAATAGCCTATAAGACCCTAAAACTCCTGTAGCACTGTTACAGTTGTAGGGGTAGGAAAGGCCTGGAGTTTATCTATAACTGCTTCTGGTATCACTTTGGTCTTACCCGACCAGATGACCCCCAAGAATTTGACAGACAAACCAGGTCTCTGAACCTTGGTGCTGTTCACAGCCCATCCTTTCTCCTGTAGATGTTGCAGCAGTCTAGGTGCTGCACCTTCTAGATCTGAAAGAGAATCGGACATGAGCATGACATCATCAATATAATGGTACAGCCGCACCGTTGGCAGTTTCTCCCATGTAGCCAAGTCCTGGGCTACAAGTCCATGACAGATGGTGGGGCTGTGAAGGTATCCCTGTAGAAGGAAGGTGAAAGTCCATTGCCGTCCTTCCCACATGAAGGCAAACTGTTCCTGACTTTCCTGCTCAATGTCAATGGAAAAGAAGGCATTAGCAAGATCTACCACATAATGGTACATTCCTAGCTCATTGCTGAGGGTATCCATCAGGCCTGCAATAGAGGGGACAGCAGCATGCATAGGGGGTATGACTATTGAGTTCTCTGTAATCCACAGTCATATGTCATGAGCCATCTGGCTTTTTTACTGGCCACATTGGGGAACTGAAACTGAGTGGGCTTTATAATACCCACCTTTTCCAGCTCCTGGAGAGTTTCTCCAGTCTCTTTATGCCCTCCAGGCAGTTTGTATTGTTTGGTATTAGTCACCTGCCGAGGCACAGGCAAAGCTATGGGCGGGTGCCTAGCATGTCCCCTCAGAACTGCCTTCACCACACGTACTCTCAGTCTGAACTCATCTGCAGTGGTCCGCAGCCATAGACCCTGCAGGATATCAATCCCCAAAATATACTCAGATATAGGAGATATATACACAGTATATTCTTTTGGGGGTAGACACCCTATTCCCAAAGGGATTTGGGTTTGTTTCACTCTGATAGCCTTATCCCTGTATCCATCTATGATAGTGGGGGGGTCCTGGGGAACCACTCAGTTTTACCATGCATCAGTGAATATTCAGTTCCTGTGTCCACCAGAGCCAGGTCACGTTGTATGTTCACTAGGAACCAATGGACAGCTATTTCAACATACGGCCTCTGGTCCCCCCAGTCCCTCAGGGCAGGTACCTCGACCTCCTCAGTCGAACCATGTTTCCCAATGATCTGCCTGTGTGGGCTCGAGTGACGTTGGCTTGCTCTCCAGCAGGAAGTCTTGCAAACACACAGGCTGAACTTGTGGCTCTGTCTCTGCCCTCTGCCTCCTTGGTCTTAATTGCTGGAACTGCTGCTCTGGTTTCAGTTGTTGCCTTAGCTCTAGTAAGATCCTGTTTGACTTCCTGTCTAATTTCCTTCCATCTGCTCCTTACTAAATTAAATTAACCCACATCTGGGTCCTTGTAACCTTCATGGGGCCCTTTAAATTCTTCTTGTGAGTAGCAGACCTTATTTCTTTTCGTGTTCTTATTGCATCAGCCTCTCTTAAGTCCACTACTGTACGTGTCACCTTGCTTATGGGATGCCCTAAGTGAGGGGAAAGAATGGCCACTAGTGACCCAAAGAGAGAAGTCATACCATTTGAAGCACAATATTTCTCATCCCAGCAGTGAAAATTTCTTCATCTGGGCCATTATTCTCTGGACTATAGATGGCACTTTCTTATGCCTAGCTCTCGTAATACCTGGTGAAGTTCGGCATACATCTGACATGTAACAGGAGAGGATGGTAGATCACCCCGATTGGGCCACACAGCACAAAGTGCAGCCATAATCCAATCAAGGAGGGAGTGACTCCCTGGGGTCTGATGTGCATTTTGTAATTGCTTCCTCAAGGTGGGCTGCACCGTCAAGAAAGCCGGCTTTCCCATCTCTGATCTCAACAGAACAATTCCATCCACCCCTAAGTCCCACAGATGCAGGAGCCAAGCTGATATTGACTCTGAGGGCTTCTGTCTAAACTGGGAGCCCAAATCCACCAGCTCAGCCTGAGTATAGGGGCGGAGCATAGAGCACTCCATGACCTGGGGAGGGGGCTGCTCTTCTTCTTGGGGAACTCTCGGCTGCTGGGTCCTTATTTTCTTTACAACCACTGGGCGTGCTTTCAGTACTGGAGGGTCAGTGCCTCTGGCACCACCCCTTCATCCTTCCCCAGCTCCTCCATTTCTGGGGCTGATGCCATCTCTCCCCTCCCCCAAATGCCTCCTCTGCTACAACCTTTACCTTTTTTACTGTGCCTCGCAGCAATGCTAGCTCAGTCTTCAGCAGCTCTCTTACCTCCACCTCAATGCTTCGCAGCTGGCGTTCTCATGCCACCTCCGCCTGTGCTTCCCTCAGGAGTTTGTCTTTTTCCTTGATGGCCTCTTCCTCCTTCAGAGCACCTGGCAGCATTCTGTGAGGAATCTTTTACCTCTTCAATGGCACCTGCTGCCGGCCTTCCTGTGCTGCCTCCTCTCACATCAATGCCATTTCCTTCTTCAGGGAATCCACAGAAGTTTGCAGCTCATATGCGCATGCCACCATTTCTTGGGTCTTTTTCAGGAGCATGTCCTTGTCTTCTGTAGACTTTTTTTAATACTGTGAGAAGCAGCCAGCCCACAGTCCCCGTTGCCTCACGGGCACTCTGTCTCTCAAAGGATCTGTTTACTATACCAAGGGCCACCCCTACTGCCTCAGGTGTCACCTCCACTTGCCTCCAGTCCTGGGGTGGGGCCCAGTCCTCTAAGAGGCAAGCCACCTCAGACCACATACCCATTGGGGGGCAATCTACTGTCTCCCCATTCATAGGGGCAGCCCGCTGAAGCACCCCTCCCATAAGGGCAGCCTGTCTTTTTCCTTGGTCAACAATGAATCCTGCCGACTACGCCAAATGTCTTGCTGATGGGTTTCAGCCCCCAGCAAGTTAGCTATGGATTCAGTGTGACAAAAGAAATGACAGTAGAATGTTTCTTTGGGGTGAAAGGTTTTATTATCCAGCTTGTTCTCCCAGCAGTAGGTCGAGCACTAGCTTCTCTGCCTCTGCGCGATCACTGGGCCGAGCTCTCTATATAGTGCACTAATAGCTTATTGCCTAAAGGTGTGGAAGCGGTAGCCTAGCAAGAGGGCAGTTATATCATCAGGTGGTTTAAGTTCAGTGAGGATCCTGGCCATGGGACCCCAACTTCCCCACAGTGTTATATCCCCATAGGACAAGGCAGTAACTCAGTGACTGGAAGTGGGACTCCAGGTGCCTCAGGTGCTACTGCTTCAAGGCCATTCACCAAGAACATCACAGCAGGTGTGGGAGGGGGGGCGCCCTGGGGTTTCCAGGAGGCTTTATTGTATCTTGAACTGGCACTGCTGTCCCAGCTGTAGAAACTCTGGTGGCCCCTAGTTCCCCAGTGAGACTGCCATCTTGAAAGAGAAAACAGCAAGGGCTTTGCACTGGGGATCAGAGAGCCCATCCTAGCTCCTTAGCCACAGCTGTGTCTCCATGGGCATGTCACTTGACTTCTTTGAGCTGCTGCTTCCCAGCTGGGCCAGGGCACTAACACCTGCCTTTATGGGGTTTTGAGGCAAATGAGATAACTGACATAAGGGAACAGCCCGGCTGAGAGCAGCTGTTCCCTTGTGGGAGCTATGACGCTGTTCTGTGGAGTTCTATGCGGAGCTGGGCAGAAGAGGCCTAGGCCCCCAGGGGAAGACTCCCTGTGAGGGCCAGTGGAAACATGAGAGCGCTGTCTGCCTGCTGAGGGCCAACCCAGAGCCAGTCCAGTCAGGTGGGCATGGGCCTGGTGCTGTCACAGACGCTGTGAGCCTGCAGCCGCCCCACTGCCATGGGTCCCTCCTCAGGCCCCAGGCCCCCTGCTCGCAAGGCCCCCTCTGCGGTCTCTAGGCTTCCCTCCTGCCTTTCCCCTGGGCTGCCAGTTCTGCCTTCCTCAGATAAATGGAACCTCTGAATAATTTAGCGAATCTGCCCTTGCTCAACTGAGGATCTTATCATAAGGCAAAACAAAATCAATTCATATGTATGCAAGCATTTTCCCAACAGCTGCCACTGGTTTAGGCAACAGATGGCTCCTGACATTCATTTGGCTAGCAGAGACTGCTCAGGGGCAGGATCCAAGATGGGCCAGACAGGAGGTGGGAGAGAGAGGAGGCCTTGGGTCTGTGGTCAGGAGAGGGCGTCCACAGGCCAGGGCCAGGAGGGCAGCTGGGGCCTGGCTCCTGTGAGAGCCTGTGCCTCTTTGCAGCCCAAGCCATCCACACGTGCTTCCACGCAGGGGCTGAGTCCGGACCTCCGGGCTGGGACACCTTTCCTCCTCTGGGACACCCCCAGAGGACATTCAGTGTGCCACCAGGCTGGAGGGAGCTGGGGATACATGCCTGAGGGCAGCCCCCAGCTGCTGCTGGGAGGAATGCCAGGCGGTTCTTCAGGCCCCTTTGAGGTGCCTTGTCAGGAGGGGACAAGACGAGGGTGCAGAGGCCTTGCCACATCAAGCCTCTCTCCTGGGGGCCCTGAGCAATGTGGGCTGAGCTGAGCTGACCTTCATTCTGGGTCTCTCCTTCTCTCCCATCACAGTTCAGTCATGCATTCAGCAAAAACTACCTGAACACCAACTCTGTCAAGTGCTGGGAATAAGAGGCTGGGCATGGCCCTGCCCTCAGAGAGTTCCCAGGCTGGCGGGGGAGTCAGGCACACAAATAAGACTCTGCTGGGAGTTTGAGAATGCCGTTTTGGACAGTACTGCCGACCTGACTCACATCACACCACCTGAGATGTTCCCAAAGGTGCCACATGGGCCCACTTCCCAACAACTGTGCCTTGGTGAATAAAAATGTACTCAGTTCCTCTGTACCAGGTACTGTTAGAAGTGCTTTACAAGTGTCAATTTATTACATTCCTAAAACAATCCCAGGAGGCAGGCATTGTCATAATTCCCATTTACAGATGGGGATATTCCCATGAAATTTACAGAAATGTAAATTCCCATTTACAGAGGCACAGAGAGGGTAAATGACATGCCCAGGTGTGGATAAAATGAAGGTTCTTGTGGCCAGGATTCTCACCTGGCTCTGGTTGGCTAGCTCACTACACACGTGGGCAATATGTTGCTAATGACGCTATATAAAGAGCTCAGCCCAGTGCTCTGGGCTACATGGTGGCACAGCTGCAGGAGAGCAGAGCAGAGGACAGAGGTCCAGAGGATGGCTGTGTGGGATGACTGTGTGGGCAGAGAGGCCCAGAGGCAGAGACCAGCTTGCTGCATGCACACTCACTCTGAGAGAATGGGTTTTTAGTGACTGACCTGCCACCTGGAAATAAAGTTGCTTATAACCCTTTCACCCAAGAATGTTTCACTGTCATTTCTTTGGTCACACTGAATCCATAGTGAACTTGCCGGGGGCTGAAACCCATTGGCAAGACACCAGGGTAGCAAGTTGTAGAGCCAGGATCTTAACTCCGGTGATCTGCTTCCCAGGCCAAAGGCTGCCTGGAGAGACACCCACAGCCTGCCCCCCACCAGCAAAGGGCTCCCTTTCCCCCACCCCCAGTGGATGCCAGTCTCCCAGGGCCCTGATTCTGATTCTTTGCTGCCAGAGCACGGCATGCATGTGTCAGGCCTGCAGGGCTGCTCACAAGCAGCAGGAACTAGATGGGGCCTCCCAATCTGCTGTGATAGCAGCTCAGGGGCCCCCAGAAAGTGAGGGAGACCCTCTGTTGGGAAAAGGGCTGGGAACTTGGTCTTTGCACATGTGGATGATGTAGGACAATGCAATACTGACCTTGATTTGAGGTCTTAGAAAACTGAGCCAGTGAGCAGATACATAGCATCCACCTGATTGTTCCGTGTGACAGTGAGAATAATTACGCCGTGCTGTGAATTGTCCGTGCCTAATGAGCTGACCAGTGTCAGGGTGTCAGACTGGCAGGTCTTGCTGGACACAACAGGAAGGTCCAGAGAGGAGGTCTGATTACCAAACCACGACACTGCTGTTGTGTGGTGTGTGGCTACCCAGCCCCATCCTCTCCAAGTGGGCTCTGTATTTTGTCCCTTCAGCCTAGATCCAGCCTAGCGCGCTCCAGCTCCTCACAATGGCTGCGGTGCCCAGCAGTAGCAACCATCTTGAGCAGCAGGTGGGGTGCGGGGCAGAGCAGAGGTGGGTGATGACATGAGTTGGGATACACTGAGACGATCTGCCCTGACTTATAGCAGGAAGCAAGGCCCCGATTGGAAGAAGTCTAGAGCCAGGGCATCTCTGGGTCCGGGTGGCTCCAGGCCTGCTAGAGCTCAGAGGCTGAGTTAAAGGGACGGGAAGCAGGCGCATCCCCGAGGAAGGCAGGGGCTAGGGGCAGGGGATCCAGCTCAAGGACACAGCTACTCATCTCCACTGGCCTAGCAATGAAAAATCTGTAGCTGCTTTAAAGACCATTTTTTAGGTCTTACTCATTCTGTCTTGGTCTGGGAGCTCAATCACCCCAGTGAATGAAAGTCTTCCTCCATCACCACCAACAAAACTGTCTCTCCATGGCAGCATGATCACTAAGGGAGGAGGGCATCCCAGGGGACAGAAAGAGAATGGGACCTAGTGTCTGTGAGCTCCGCAGCAGAAGGAGGAGAGGGCAGAGGGTGCGGCCCAGCCAGCCAGATACCAAGCTGGAGTCCAGGATGTTCCTGACCCTTGACGTCTCATTCCTCTCCCACGCCCCCAGGCCCAGTCCACCACCAAATCCTACCAGCACTGCCTCCTAAACGCAGCCTGAGCCCTGCTTCTTTCCATCTCCACTGCCACTGCCAGACCAGGCTGCCACCATCTCTCCTACATTACTACCATGTCCCCCTGCCCACTGCACTCACCTCTCTGCCTCCAGTACGGCCCCCTCAGCCCATCGTCCACTCGGAAGTTGCTTTCTAAAATCCAGGTATAACCACGTCCTTCTCTGGTGACAACATTACCAAAGGCCCTTCAGCCTTATCTTTCCCCACACCCTTCCTTGCACTCTTGCCATGCTGGGTTTTTATTCTTTGGACCAACGGACAGTTACCAACTTATCACCTCTCAAATCCAAATCCATCCTCACTGCCTGTTCTGAGAAAATGGAGAGGACCCTTTAAATATTTCTCCCCAGCTGGCATAATGATGAATTTTGTTGGTAGAAGGCACTGGAAGGACACTGGAGGAGGACTGGATTTTTTCCTGTTCCAGTGTGATCCTTCTGTCAGGCGCTTGCAGAGTAGGGTCTCCAGTAGTGGCCCCTCCACAGAGTCTCCCAGGGCCTGGCCCTTGCAGTGGGCCCT
This sequence comes from Smutsia gigantea, assembly GCA_032199065.1. NCBI lineage: Eukaryota > Metazoa > Chordata > Mammalia > Pholidota > Manidae > Smutsia > Smutsia gigantea. The sequence continues at coordinate 22,885 of JAVSCE010016897.1, forward strand.
GCCCTGGCAGATGTCCTGGAAGCCTTTTAGTTGCTTTGTATCAGAGTGCTACCGGTGAGACCCCGCCATAGCATTCCCTCCCTGGTTTTATATTGAGAACCATGGTCTGAAACATGATTCTGAGCTTCGTATGAATTATACAGCTTATTGCGGAACTCAAAGTTTAATCCCTGAATTTGGCAGTTATTATTACGTAGGTGCCCTGCAGTTATACAGGTGCTCAGAAATATGTTCCTGATTACGAAGCTGCTTTTGAATTTTGTTATGTTGAAGTAAATACAAAAAGTAACAATTAATGGCAGAGTTAAGGACACAGTAATCATTAGGTAAAGGGAAACCAGTGATGAGTTCTACATGACTTTCTTTCAATAAATAAAGTAAGACTTAGGTGGTGGGGAGAAGGAATTAGATACTGTACTTACACCACGTGTGTGCATATGCATGTTCCTGCGTGCATGTGTGTGTGTATGTAATCCACTCCCTTTTCTTTGAAACTCTAAGAAAATCCTTTATGTGTCAATGACAGATTTTTTTTTAATTTAGTTAATCAAGTTTCCCAGGTTCTCCATCTTGATTTATGCTTATGTGCCATATTTGCTTTGAAATCTTATGATTATCAGAAATTTTACTAAAATTCTGGAAATAATCCAGTTTAATCTGCTTTCTAGATTTCTTAATCTCTGTTTAGTAGTTTTCTAAATGCTGCAAATGTGCAGCCATTGCCACTTCAAAGGGGTTTGAATGAGATAATTTTTTCCTTGTTAAAATAGTTGGTTTCTGTAGAAACTTCATGTTCAATCTGCGATGGACGAGCAATCATAATTCAAGCACACAGTTCTTTTCTTCCATCAACTATTTGCTGTCATGCAGTAGTAGTAAAGGCATTAAAGATGCAGCAGGCATAAAAAGTAGTTTTCGAAGAGAAAGAGGAGACATTTTTACTATTGTACTCGGGTATACAAACACTTCGATGATATAAATGTTTATGACCCCTCTAACTCTGGTCAGAATCACTTTTTATTTTGTTGGTTACGTTAAATAGTCCATGGTAGGATAGAGTACTGAATACAAGACGTCCAAAGGAAGACAACAGACTATAGTAAAATGCTGGGTCTTAACAAGAAACTGGTTTATTCACTAAACATTTTGTGCCTTGGTCTAATATCAGCATGATGTCTGTGTAAATGACAAAAAATGATTTTCCATCATTTTGCATTACCCCAGATTGCTAAATGTGTTCTTTCCAAGAAATTTGATTGAATTCCTATATACATTTACTGTCATATATGACAGTTTTGTCACTATGTTAGAGATTTCAGTAATTAAAATAGGGAGCAGAAGCTTGGATTATTTTCCCTATCAGAACTACATTCTTGGGAACCACATTATTCTGATGAGTTTTTGCGCTCTTATACATTGAATGACTTAAGCTAAGTGCCCTTTAGGGGTCCTTTCTCTTTACAGCAAGGTACTTCTTTCCTCAAGACAGTGATGCGAACATGACAAATTTGTGCTACACACGACGTAAACAGTTAAAAAGTCAATTACAAACCAACTGAATATACAAATCTGATGCTGGTGCTGAAATCTCTTCAGAATAGTCATCATGATTCCAAAGTCTGTTTCAAAATTTGCAAGCATCGAGTGTCAATCAAAACTGAAGATGAAACACTATTGAATGTTGAATTCTCATGCTCAGGGTGTACTTGCTTTTTAGGTCTTTTGGTTCTCTGCTGTTTTTACTGTATCGTTTCATTTAAATTTCCTACACAGTAACTTCATTTGTGTGATTGAAATAAAATTATACTACATACAAAAAGATTAGTAGTCACTGAAACATCAGTCAGTAATCAAGCCTTCACACCTTAACATCCCTGATCTCACCATGCCATCACTTCAGGTTATTTGTCACAGCCTCTTCTGCAGAACTGTGAGCTCCAGGAGGGCAGGCGTGTGCCCCCAAGGCTTCTTGCTGTCGGAGTGAGGGCGTGCCCTTTTTCGTTCAGGTCCTCTGAGGAACAGGTGCTCAGATGGGATTACATGAAGAGATGCTTTGGGGAAATGCCTGTGAAGGACAAAGGGGTGAGGGACAGGAGGAGGTGGGGAGAGCCATGCACCGAGATGCTGGGCCGTGCCTGTGAAGGAGTGGAGGATGGAGAAGGACTGGGTAGGAAGGGTCTCACACCTCAGAGCTCTTCCAAGGAAGATCTGTCTAGGACATTGGGGAGTCCTGGAGCCACAGTCACCCAGGGGAGGAGCCCCACCATTCACCGGATGGGCCTGCCTTAGTACTGCCACCATGATTGGTCACTGGCTGAAAGCTACCTGTGACAGGAATGACTCAGTGAAAGTCTGGTGGTGATCCAGAGACAGCAGCTGGGGCTGTCAGTCAGCACTGCTCCCTGCAGCTGATCTGAGCAGCACATTTTCGTAACTGCCACAGTGACTGACAGAAGGTTGGCCACATCCCAAGGATACAGGGCCAAAAGCAATGATGGTAGAATCTGTCACCTTGATGCAGGGAGAGGCAGGTCCATGGATCCCTCTGAGTAAGCCTTTATACATATATGTAAATATATATAGGGTAAGTCCTTATATATACTGAATGAAATAAAGTCATTTAAAATGCCACCATAACAGAACTTTCAATTTTGTAAATTTCCTCCCAGGTCTTAGTGTGTTTACATTATTATAATCATCATGCAAGCAGTACTTCATATTTTCTAAAGACTTGGTATTTATAACTATTATTTCCATATGTCTACCATGTTTTTCATAATTATACTTTTCAGTGACTGAATAATATTCAATAAATGGCTGTACCACCATTTCTGAAGCCACTGCTATTCAACATTTCCATTGGGCCTTTTTTTTTATATAGCCAATGGTTTTATGTATATCTTTGGGCATATACTACTTAAGTTTCTGTTGGGTTATAGCTCTAGGATTTGTATCAGGTTTTGTGATTTTATCATTTTGTCAGATTGCTTTCTAAAAACATGCCAATTAAGAATGTGTATTAGTTATCTATTGCTGCATAAAAAATTACAATAAACTCTGGCTTAACACAACCTACATTTATTGTCTCATTGTTCCTGTGGGTCAGGGATGCACGCACAGCTTAGCTGTCTTCTGATTCAGGGTCTCTCACAGGTGTTGGCTGAGGCTTGGGGATCATCTGAAAGCTCAACTGGGGAAGGATTCTCTTCGAAGCTCACATGGTTGTTGTCAGGATTGATTTCCTCATGGGCTCTTAGACTGAGGATCGTAGTTCTTAGCTGGCTGTTTGTCAGGGGCTGACCTTAGTTCTGTGCTGTGTGGGTCTCTCCAACATGGCAACTTGCTTCATCAAAACATGAATCCAAAAATGCAACAGTCTGCTGCAGGACAGAAGTCACCCTCTTTTATAACAGTCACAGAAGTGCTAGCCCCTTAATCTTGCTGTATTACATTGTTTTGAACCAAGGAGAGTAAGGGGAGAGGGTGACTCAAGGCTAAGAATACCAGGAGCTGGTGTTATTGGGCCCACCTTGGAGGATACCCACTACAAATGTCACCAAGGGCACATGCTTGTACCAATTTACCACAACCTCTTAACACAATGTTCTAGTATTTGAAAATACCAGTATGGTAGGTATAAAAGACTATCTCCATTTAATGCCCTTTTCTACAGCCTGGTATCTCCCCCTGGGGCCACACGGGTTCTTTACTCTTAGTTGCTACCAAGTAATTTTCCAAAATGTATCAACTGATAGCAACCTAAAGAACTGTCCTAACTGGAACTTTGAAAAACTATAAACACAGACCTGTATTAGGCAGCAGTTAAGTTCCCTGGGAAGGTTCTAGTCTCAAGGAATTGCAGGTATTTGGGCAGTAACTCCAAGACCAGAACACCCTGGAACCTGTACCACGTGAAAGCAATTTTAGGAAACCATTCTTTTATAAAGCTTATTGTATACCCTCACTGAGTTTCACATTTTGCAAATTTTACTTTACTTTCATTATCAAAACAATACCCTTAAGCTACTTATTAACATCCCCATTTTACAGATAGGAATTTCAGGGTCATAGATATGAAATCACTCATTCAAGGTCACTCTGCTAAAGGGCAGGACCAGGATGTGAATCCATAGCTGGGGCCCAGTCTGCTCTCTCCTGCCTCTTAAGGTGCCCTTGTCCTCAGCTGGACCTCCTAGGGTTCTGCAACACCCTTCATCCCCATTCCCACCTCAGCACTAAATATGACAGACTGGGGGTGGCCTTTCCTCTTCAGTTAGCTGAAAGGGTCTCCCCTGGAAATTTCAGAAGACTGTGCTCAGTGCCTGATGAGAGAGGAGAGGCTGGAAAGCAACCTCTAACCAGCATGGGGAGAAAGGCTATAGAGGCCACAGTACCAGTCTGCACCATGAAACCCTCAGGATAAACAGGTATAAATGTAGGGTTTTGCCAAGGGGATCTAGAAAAAGCCTGCCAACTTCAAATCCTAGTTCTGTCACTTAAAAAGGTTTATGATTTGGGGCAAAGTTCTTCACCTTCCTGTGCTATTTCCTTGCCTGTGAAATATTACCAACCACCTATTCCAATTTGGGGCTAAGTGAAAGAAATGCCTCTAAGAACCTAGCATGGTATCTGATGCACAATAAAGCCCCCATAAACATTACTGTAAGGATGTTGGTGGGCAGGAGGGAAGCAGGAGGCCTCACTGGATGAGGACCCATATTTCTATTTGAGACCCAGCCTGTGATGTATGTACATGTGGGGACAGAGGGTCCGTGTGTATGCCAGCTCCAGGCATGCTGCAAATTGTCCTGTACTGTGAACACTGACTGGTGGGGGCAGAGGCAGTAGGGCCTTTAAGGGTCAGGGATGGGCAGTGCCAGTGACAGCATGATGACTCTGGGACCCCCTCCCCAATATTCTGGCTTTGTCTGGTTGTGTGGGTGTGGGGGTGTAATCTGTGTGTTGATATAGCTCTCTGTAAGTCAGCCTAGTTCTGGGTCTGGCATGAACATGTGGTGGTGGGTGGGGAATGACTCAATGACTCAGAACACTGTCCTCCAGGGATCAAGGGCAGGTCCCTGATGATTGACGCATGCAGCAGGCATATGAGAAGGAAAGATGCAGGGCACCATCTACAGGGTAGCTTCCTGCCACTGGCTCATCTGCAAAGCCCTATAGCATGTTTTTCAATTGTTCTGGGATCAATCCCCAAGTCTGTATGCAGGGGCACAATATAACCCAAAATTTGAGGGTCACTTTCCTTTTAAAGCCTTTTTGGGTCCCTAGTGCCATGAATAGTAATCTGTGTCCTACAGGAAGTGGCCAGGAGTGTCCTGGTTTCCCCACTGAAATCAACCATGGAAAACTGGGGGCAGGCCCTGTCCTTGGAAAAGCCCCAAGTTGGGAAGACAGGCTAGGGTCACATAGGATTCATATGGTTTCACTCAGGGCATCCAGCCAGCCTTAATGTAAGTGCTCAGAGACTCCAGGGAGCCGGGCCTATCTGTCGTAGCTTAAGAGCCTTGTTCATTTGTTTAAAAACGTTATGGAGAGCCTCAGTCCAGAGCTGTAAACAGACACACTACTTTCCCTTGTAGACAGTACACTGCAGCAGAGCAGACGCTAGGCACTCACTCCAGGGTAACTTAATCACATACTTAGTTAGCAGTCAGGCCACACAGGGCATGCAACAGGGCATGAATGGGGCAGGTGCCTGGAGTCAGGTCGTGGTACTCCTGCAGGAGCAGCATTAAAGAACTGAGTAAATGGCAGGCCAGTAGAGAGTGCCAGGATCCAGGGTACTATGCGGGGATGAGGGGGAAAGCAGTTAAGGAACCCAAATACCATCTACAGCGTAGAGCTAGGAGGCAGAGCGGCAGGGAGGGGACACAGGACCTTTGGAGAGGCTCTCATGCCCGGGCTCAGAGGAGCAGCTGTAGCCAGAAAGCAAGGGGATGCCTTCAAAGCACATTAAGCAGAAAAGAACCCAGTCACACCCGCATTTCCAAGAGCTGGGAAAGGTGGGGGCCATGGCCAGGAGGCCCAGTAGGAGCCCATGGCGGAGGGTAAGGTGGGGCCGAGGGCTGCTTGGGCTGGGGCAGCCTTGGGGGATGCAGAGCGAGAAGGAAGGCATCTCTCGGGGTGGAGGTTCTGGGAGCCCAGGTTAGGTTCTGGGAGCCCAGCACGGGGACTGAGAGCAGCACAGGAACGGAGACAAAGTTTGTGACTTGGAGAAGGAACCAAGCGAGCAGCAGTTTCGGGGGATTGCTCCACCACCAGTGGGGCGCCTTTACCCTGCCAGGTGGGCAGATCAGCCAGAAGGCCTGAGGCCCCTTGGCTCCTGCAGTATTGACAGTGGTGGGGAGGGGTGAGAAAGCGGAGCTCACCAAGTTAAGACCCCAAACTGCCCACTCCGGCCAAGACAGGATGGTCACACAGGTCAGCAGCAGCGGGGTGACATCCTGCAGGGCCCCCTGAAGTGGAGTTTCCCAGACTGCAGACTCATTTGCCCACTCACTAAATCACCCACCCATCTCTGCATCCATCCCGTCTGTGCCCAGTGCCATCACAGGGACCTGAGACGGAGACTCAGGAGCTCAGTTCACCCAGGCCTGACCACAGGACCCACAGAAAGGAACGAAGGTACTGGCTCTAGCCCGCCTGGACGCATGCAGGAAGGGGCCACCGCGGCCCACTCACTCTCCATTCCCATCTCCTGCAGGAACTGTCTGCCACCACCAAGTGGGCCTCCCAGTACTGCAGCTGTGTGCCCTTCCCCAGGTGTGGCCTCATCCCTTTGCTCTGAGTTACAGGGCACTGGGCCTGAATTGCCAGGAGAGAGCACACGATTGGCGAGGCAAGCCTGGCTTGCTGGTCATGATGCTCCTCACCCTCTGCTGGGGTCCCCTGTCCAATGACCAGGTGGGATCTGCTCTGCCCACAGCTACAGGGTTTGTGGGAAACAAGCAGAGCAAGGTGTAGCCTGCCCTGGGTCCTGAGTGTGACACCAGGCCCGGTCCATCACCCACCTGCACCCTCTGCTTCCTAACTGCCCAAGAGCCAAGCCTGCCCCCACCTGCAGGCCACCTCCCTTCTCTGCAAGAACAGACCATGCTCTGGATTGCATCAGTGGGCTCCATTCCGGCAGGGCCCGTTTGCAATGGCTGCCTCCTTCTGCTTCCTTTGGCCAGAGCTCATGCCAGGTCTCCCACAGTGGAAGTCTCGCCAGGTCCCAGCAGTACCTCTCCTCTTCAGGCCCAGGCCTCTCCTGGGGCCCCACATGCCCTGCTGGCTGCCCAGCTGTCTGTGCCATCTGCGTGGATATGACACCCGGGAAGCCCTGCCCGAAGCTCACCTCTCCCAGCCTCTCAAGCCTACACAGGGTTCTCATCTGGGCCTGGCCAGGCTTTTACTCTCTACCAGGATAGAAGGGAATTAGGATTTGACACCAAGGCATCTACAGGGTAGTTCTTTGCTGTAGCACTGTTTCCATCCTGCAAGCACCTCTGGTGGTGAGATGTGGCCTGACCCCCATCGCCTGCTGGTACTCAAAGACCAAGGAGGGCCGTCCCATTTATTTACAGCATTGCCCACTCTGCCCAGCTCGTATGTCCATATTTCACCCGGCGCACAATGCTGCCAGGTAGTTCACTTCATCTCCACTTTACAGCCGAGGAAGCCAAGGCTCGGATTCAAAAACTGCTCGAGGTCACTGAGGTCACATGAGGTGGGCTGGGGTAGAATCTAGGCTGTTTAACTCCAAAGCCTGTGGCTTTTCTGACAGTGAGCTGTGGACACAGAAGCAGCAAATGAACCCCCCCGTGCCCCCTCCCAGAGTCAATGGCAGGGTGGCTCTGGCAGCAGCTGGAGCTGCCCTTGAGATGAGCCCCTCAGGAGTGTCCTGGGCTGAGCGTCGCCCTCCACATCTGCAGCACAGAGTCCCGGCGAGTCGTGTAGGGTAAATGTTTGATGCGGAACCCGTGTCTGGGAATGACGTTCCCACTGGGCGTGTACAGCTCCTCTCCACGTCTGCCCAAGAGACTGCGCAGGGCCAAGTTGCCCGACAGAACCTTCTCATAGAACTCTACTGCCCCCCGGGCGTAGGCTGCAGACAGAGAAGCTGTGCGACGGTCCAACCAGGCTTCCACAGCATGAGTGAGAGAGTCCATGGAGAAGGCATAGGCCACAAAGCCCGCCACTGCTGCCACCAAGTTGAAGGCAGCCCGTAAGTTCATGGGGCCTCCATAAAGCCCCAGGGCATGCTTGGCGACCATGCCCAGTGCCCACGTTCCTGCCAGGCAAGCTGGGGCCGGCAGGGCCTGCAGGGCAGCTGCACTGCTCTCCAGGTACACCACCTCCCTGGCCAAGGCGAACTTCTGGGCATCACGGGACAGGGTCAGGGCATCTCTCAGCTGGGTGCCTGCAGGACTCTGCCAGTCTACTCTGTGCCCATGTACAATCACAGGCTGATCAGGGCTGGTCACCGGGCCAACCAGAAAGCTGGCAGGGATGCCCACCACAGCCCCCGCAGGGAGTCGCGGGAAGCCAGCGCTCACAGGCTGGAAGGTGAAGGTAGTGAAGGCTTCAAACCAATGGCCTGAGGGGACGCCTATGTCCTGTAGCACCTCTTGGAAGAGCCTTTGTAACTCTGGGGAGAGTGGGGCTGGCTGGCCCTGAGGCCAGTACTGGTACAGCCACTGGACCACAGGATCTGGGAAGAGGTGGTATGAGATTTGGGCTCCAAACAGGGCTGCACAGGAACCCACCAACAGGCCTGCCCTGTGTCTCTGCACAAATGCTGCGGCCTGCCACAGGCGGCCTGCCATGAGTGCCGCCACCACTGGAAACCTAGGCCAAGAAAAAGAGAAGTCAGCCACCAGCTCCCAGGGCCTGCCTGCAAGATCGAACACCCCCTAGCCACAACTTCTGTCACTGAGACAGTCCAGCACAGTGATTAAGAGCATCAGCTTTAGAGCCTGAGTTCAGATCCCAGCTCCATCTCTGTGACAATGGCCCACCATTAGGGTGGTTGTGATGAGCAAATGAATGAACACACATAAAACAACTGGTGCCTGGCACAGTAGTAGACACTGTCTCTAATAATGGCTGAGATTTATTACCTTTATTCCCATGCCTGATTATATAGCACTAAATCCCCAACGGCCTTGTCATCCACTAGTGAAGCCCTATGATCACTAATTTATACAGGAAACATATGTTCAACTTATTGCTAGACACAGGTCTGAGAGCTTTACATATACTATTTAACAACTGAATTCTCACAACTCCGTGACCCACTGTGGCCCCTCTTTTAAAGCACATAAAGGCTAAAGAAATCGGTCGAAGACCCAAAGCAGTAAAGCAGCAGTGTTCCGGACCCCAGGTTCGTATGTGGAAGTTCTAACACCTAGTACTTCAGGAAGTACTGTATTTAGAGAGAGGGTGTCTAAAGAGCCAATTAAACTTAAACAAGGTCATTAGGGTAGGCCCTGATCCATTATGACCAGTGTCCTTATGAGAACAGGAGATTAGGACACAGAAACATACAGAGGAAAGAAGGGAACATGAGCCAGAAGGTGACCATCTACAAGCCAATGAGATGACTCAGAAGAGACCAGCCCTGCTAACACCTTGAGCTTGGCCTTTTAGCATCCAGAATCCTCAGAATAAATTTCTGCCACCCGCTACTTGTCATGGCAGCACTGGTAGACTAACACAGGCAAAGTATTCGAACACAAGCTGTCAGGCTTTCACAGAAAACTTTTCAGAAACATTTTTAATGCTAAATGTTAGCATTAAATGCTAAATGCTAATGTACAAACATATACCAAAGTAGACAAAATAGTACATAAACCACCTTCAGTTATCAACTCACGGTCAATCTTTTTTCATCTCTACTCAAGCCTACATTCCCCCAGCAATGGTTTATTTTGAAACACATCCTGGACAGCCTATTATTTCATTCGTAAAAACACTTCAGGAAAAAGTCACAATTATTAACATCATACTTAACAGCAAGAAGCTGAAAGCCTTTCATTTAAGATTGGGAACAAGACAAGGATGCCCACCCTCTCCACTTTTATTCAACATAGTTCTGGAGGTCCTCACCACAGCAATTAGACAACACAAAGAAATAAAAGGCATCCAGACTGGTAAGGAAGAAGTAAAACTGTCACTGTTTGTAGATGACATGATATTGTACATAAAAATCCCTGAAGAATCCACTCCAAAACTACTAGATCTAATACCTGAATTCAGCAAAGTTGCAGGTACAAAATGAATACACAGAAATCTGTTGCATTCCTATACACTAATGATGAACTTGCAGAAAGAGAAATCAGGAAAACAATTCCATTCACAATTGCATCAAAAAGAATAAAATACCTAGGAATAAACCTAACCAAGGAAGTGAAAGACCTATACTCTGAAAACTACAAGACACTCATGAGAGAAGTTAAAGAAGATACCAATAAATGGAAACACATCCCATGCTCATGGATAGGAAGAATTAATACTGTTAAAATGGTCATCCTGCCTAAAGCAATCTACAGATTCAATGCAATTCCTATCAAAATACCAACAGCATTCTTCAATGAACTAGAGCAAATCATTCTAAAATTCATATGGAACCACAAAAGACCCCGAATAGCCAAAGCAATCCTGAGAAGGAAGAATAAAGCTGGGGGGATAACGTCCCCCAACTTAAAGCTCTACTACAAAGCCACAGTAATCAAGACAATTTGGTACTGGCACAAGAACAGATCCATAGACCAATGGAACAGACTAGAGAGCCCTGATACAAGTGCAACCATATATGGTCAATTAATATACGATAAAGGAGCTATGGACATACAATGGGAAAATGACAGCCTCTTCAACTGGTGTTGGCAAAACTGGACAGCTACATGGAACAGAATGAAACTGGATTATTGTCTAACGCCATACACAAAAGTAAACTCGAAATAGATCAAAGACCTGAATGTAAGTCATGAAACCATAACACTCTTAGAAGACAACATAGGCAAAAATCTCCTGAATATAAACATGAGCAACTTCTTCCTGAATGCATCTCCAAGAGCAAGGGAAACAAAAACAAAAATGAACACATGGGACTACATCAACCTAAAAAGCTTCTGTAAGGCAAAGAACACCATCAACAGAACAAAAAGGCATCCTACAGTATGGTAGAATATATTTGTAAATGACATATCCGACAAGGGGTTAACATCCAAAATATATAAAGAACTCACGTACCTCAACACCCAAAAAGCAAATAACCGGATTAAAAAATGGGCAGAGGATATGAAGAGACAATTCTCCAAAGAAGAAATTCAGATGGCCAACAGACACATGAAAAGATGCTCCACATCACTAATGATCAGGGAAATGCAAATTAAAACCACAATGAGATACCACCTCACACCAGTAAGGATGGCCACCATCCAAAAGACAAACAACAAATGCTGACGAGGATGTGGAGAAAGGGAAACCCTCCTACACTGCTGGTGGGAATGTAAGCTAGTTCAACCATTACGGAAAGCAGTATGAAGGCTCCTCAAAAAACTAAAAATAGAAATACCATTTGACCTGGGAATCCCACTCCTTTGAATTTACCCAAAGAATACAAGTTCTCAGATTCACAAAGACATATGCACCCCTATGTTTATCGCAGCACTATTTACGGTAGCCAAGATATGGAAGCAACCTAAGTGTCCATCAGTAGATGAATGGATAAAGATGTAGTACATATACACAATGGAATACTATTCAGCCATAAGAAGGAAACAAATCCTACCATTTGCAACAACATGGATGGAGCTGGAGGATATTATGCTCAGTGAAATAAGCCAGGTGGAGAAAGACAAGTACCAAATGATTTCCCTCATTGGTGGAGTATAACAACGAAGCAAAACTGAAGGAACAAAACAGCAGCAGACTCAGAAACTCCAAGAGGGGACTAGTGGTTGCCAAAGGGGATGGGTGTGGGAGGGAGGGAGGGGAGCGAGGCAGAAGGGGATTGTGGGGTATTATGCTTAGTACACATGGTGTGGGGTATCACGGGGAAGACAGTGTAGCACAGAGAAGGCAAATAGTGAATCTGCGGCATCTTACTACACTGATGGACAGTGACTGCATTGGGGTATGGGTGGGGACTTGATATTTTGGGTAAATGTAGTAACCACTATTTTTTCATGTGAAACCTTCATAAGACTGTATATCAATAATACCGTAATAAAAAAAATTA
>JAVSCE010016899.1:0-67799 GCA_032199065.1 Smutsia gigantea
AGGGACCCTCTCTCCAGGACAGCCCTTCTCTTTTTTCTCTACTTCCTCTCTTCCGAATTAATGTTTCTTTAGACATGTTAGTGTAGTCAGTCAAACCAGAGCCAAGAGGCTAAGGACATTCTGCCTTAAGTTCTTGAGTCTGTTTTGCTGTGACTTTACATTTTAATTCTGGAGGCATTCTTCCCCCCACTGCCCCCATACTTTTAAGTCACTCATGGTTTCATTGTTACTTCCAAGTGCTGATAACACATTTCACTATACAGAAGAGTACTAAATGCTTTGATTGTTGTTCCTGTCAGTTATTTTCTTGGCTCTAATTTCTGTGATATCAGGGATTATGTTGTTGGTTTTGTTCACTTTTCAGTGTCTGTTGCAGTATATGCACATAGCAGATCCTCAGATATTTTGATTGACATTATCCTCATGTCATTGAAAAGCAGGTTGTGTAGTTCTGAGAGCACGGCTTTTGAGTGAGACAAACCCGGGTTTGGATCCCAGTGCTGTCACTTCCTAGCCATGTTGCTCAGCCTCCCTCCTAACCCCAGTCTCCTCTGTATTAGTGGTGGAATTGTTCCTATATAGTGGCCGTTGTTTGGAGGGTTAAAGGAAATAGGGAACGTTCTCAGCATATAGTGAATGACCAGTAGATGTTCACTGTTATTTCTACCTTATTTTTGAGTGGTATTACTACCCGTTGAACAGTCTTTCAAAAGTCCAGTGTGGCTGTGAAGAATTTTTCCTCTTTGTAAAACATTCAGCAAGTGTTAATGTCTCTCGAGTGCATTTCTTCAGCTCTGTCCTTTTGGTCCATGTCTGCACCTGCACCACCTCTTTCTTGATAGTGATTGTCACTCTTTGTTCCGATTAACACTTAAAGGTCCTCACAGTCATTTTTACCTTTTCACCATTTGTTGTTTCTGGTCATAATCTTACTGTTCTTTCAAGTACCACAATGAATGATTAAGGTGGCATTTAAAAATAATATTTGACATTAATAAATCAAGTTATATCTCCCTCAAATTCTCTAGTAATATTATTGCAACATACTTCACACTATAGCTGAAGCATTTTTAAATAAAAAATTCAGTTTCTCAGGAGATAGATATATTTTTAGCAATGGTTATTGTATAACCTCTCTACAATGGGGAAAATGTTCATGTCTTTCACCAAATATTTTCCTCATGACATATTAGCTGCATTAAAAGAGAGAGGATTAATAAGATACTTTATCAATTATTTTTTGAAAGGGTGAGCAGCCCTTTTAAGAGTGGGATGTCCTCAAGGTTAGGAATCTGAGTTCTACTCATCTTTGTCCACTGTCTGACATGTAGTAAAACCTTAACTAAGTGGATACATTCGTGAGTGAGTTAACTATTGTGCTTCTCTGTCTGTTTATAACTTTTTATTTTGACATAACTTCAAACTTAAAGAAGAGTTACAAAATTAGTACAAAGATATCCATATAACATTTACCCAGATTTACTAAATATTTACTGAGTTTAAAGTTTTTACATATGTGTCATGTTTTTCTGAACCATTTGAGAATAGCGTGTGACATTGTGCCCCTTTACCCCAAAATACTTCAGAAAGTTTTTCCTAAAAAGAACATTCTCTTATCACAAAATACAGTACATTTATCAAAATCTGGAAGTTCAATTTTGCTATAATACTATTTTCTAATCCATAGTCCATACTCAAATTTGTCCATTGTTTCCATAGTATTCTTAATAGCTTTTTTTTTTTTTTTTTTTTTGCTTAGTTCAGTATCCAACCTAGGCTCACACATTTCATTTAATTTTCATGTCTTGTTAGGCACCTTTAATCTAGAGCATTGTTTAGCCATTTTTTTTCTTTCTTGAGCTTAATGTATTTTAAAGAGTGGAGGCCAATTGTTTTGTAGAACAGCCCTCGGTTTGGGTCTGTCTTATGCATCTTCATGATTAGATTGAGGTTTTGTGGTTTTGGCAGGAAAGCCTGTGGGGGATGGTGTGCTGTTCTCAGTATATCATGTCCATAGGCCTATGATATCAGTTTGTAAAAATACTACTGATTTATCACTTGGTTAAATTATATCCATTCAGTTTCTTCACTGCAAAGTTACTGTTTTCGTATGTAATTTGTGGGGAGATAATTGAAACTATAAATACCTTGTTCCTCATCAGATTTCCACCAAATAGTTGTAGCCTCCTTCCTTCCTTCCTTCCTTCCATCTGAGCTAGGAATTAAATGGGTTAAAGAGAAAAGTACATTCTTGAGAGAGGAGAGTGGGCTGTCAGAAGCATCCATCCTTCCATATTAGCTGGTATTGTACTCTAAGGAAGGGCTTTCCTTTCTTCTTTATTTTTATCTTAATTTGAGCTCATAGGGTCTTACTTTATTCAAGGTGTTATATTCCTTTACTGTCATTAATTATTTTGATGCTTGAATTATTTCAGATTTGGCCTATGGGACCTCTACAGACTGCCCCTCTGTCCATTTGATAAGTTTCCTCCATTCTTCAAGCATTTCTTACTCTCTCTTGTAGCGAGGTGTTGTAGGTTCTTTGTGTGCTTTCCTTGTCCCAGCCCTGGACTCAGACTTTTTGTAAGGTGCCCTGGTTCCTTTTAGTGGAAAATGGTATTTGCTGAAAATCTTCTTCATTGAAGTATAGTTAACATACAACGTTACATTAGTTTCAAATGTACAACATAATGATTTGACAATTATATACATTATAAAATGTTCACTACAATAAATGTCGTTACCACGTGTCACCATCCAAAGTTATTACAATATTATTGACTAATTCCCATGTATTGACTATACACCATGTGTTTCATCCCTGTGACTGACTGACTTTTTTTAATCAAAGCATAGCTGGTATACAGAGGTATTTTAAAACCAAGAACCAGGGGCTTGGTGCACTCATGCTACTAATGTGTCATTGGTTCTAGACCCTCTCTGGTCTCAGATCTCTCAGACTGAGCTACAAAATATGTATGTGTGTGAATGTATATGTGTATGTCTAAATTAAAGTTCTGTGTCTACATTAGGAGTTCATATTATTACAGTTCAAATCCAGCATCTCAGGATTTATTCTAGTCCTCCTTATTTGTAATTCCCATCTCTTGCAGTAAGGAATTTGGCTCTGTGGTGGTGCTTTGTATCCTAGTATCTTGTCCAGGCAGGCCTCATCATTAAGTGGTAAATATGTGTTTTAAGGATTTGAATGAATGAGTAAATAAAATAGTTACAGTGTTATCTCTGTATATCCTCACTGCCATGACCAATGCTTGACATGAGGTAGATGTTGAATAAAACTTTGCTGAACAAATGGTTGTCTTCTCTCCAATATCTTCATTTTTTGCTTTCAAACCAGATGAGATGAGACTCCATATGCGTACTCGTTTTTTGCCTTTTAAGTCATGAATCCAGATAAATAATTCAAGTAATATGAACAATTCAATATTTTTTCCGGTAAGAAAAAGCCAAAAGTAAATTAGTTCTGTAAGAAAAACAGTTCCTTTTATTTTCGTTTTAAATCTTGGATATGGGCAGTGCCACTGAAAAGATTTCAGCATTTCTAATTACAAAATGGTAGCTTGCAGAGTTTGGCATATTTTTCACATTTGTCAGCTCTAGTGATGTGAAATATGTTCTTCATCTGAATTCTCTTCCTGTACCCCCTGCTGTCAGATGAAAAAAATTTCCACTTCACTGCTGTTTGTTATTAAGCTGCTATAAACACGAATGTTGAAGATAATGTACGAGCGAGTGACTAGAAATTTCTGATAACCTTAAGACTCGTTGCCAAATTATATTATTGACTCCGAGTAATCCGGGGAAAACCAGTATGGTTTTATTCATGTATGCCCTCAAAGGTTATAGATTTACAATTTATGATGTTATCTCTTGAAGTGGATTTCTTTTTCTTAAACCTCAGGCAATGTGGTCTGTTTTTCTCTCTGATATAATTAAAACTAACAACTCCTTGCTTATGAACTCTTGGTTTATCCCTAGAAAGTTGCTTAAAAATTACTCTATTATTTTTGCTTTTTCTGTTTACCTGAAGTATGTTAAATGTAGCACATGTGTTGTAACTTCTAGTACAGAATTCATAATGTATAATTTCTCAGGGATCATGCTACCAGAAAAATAGGAAGGAAACAAGGGAGTCAGTTTTATGTTCAGTAGGACCTTTCCACACAGTTGGCTGGGAATTGATTATTTTTGTTTTAAAGAAGTTTTTTTTCCAACATAGCTTTTTAATCCTTTATGGAAACATTTATCACAAGTTTTCTGCCCCATGTTCATCAGGGGGGGAGTCAGGAGCCTGCATCTTTTAAAATGAATAGAAAAATCAAGACCCTTAAAGTACTTCAGTCTTGAAAGCCTTTCCTGTTTAAAGAAAAACTAAACAGCAATTTATGTAAATAGCCTTTTTTCCAAGGTTAAATTTTTGAAAGCAAAGTTCTAAGGTTTCATGTCTTTGAAGTAGAAACCTATAAAGCTAAAATCCCAAAATTGTTGCCCAAAAAATACTTTGAGTTCGGGGGTTTTCAACGTAGATTCCTTGATGCCTATTTTGGTTTATCTCTATAAATAGAAATTACTTCAGCATCAGCCTTGTATTAATGAGTTTTTACACACACACACACACACACACACACACACTATTAGAGGCATGTATATTTGGCATATTTCCAAAAATATCTTTGTAGTTTAAGCCAAAGTTATGTTTTTGTTTCCTCTTTGAATTTTCACTGAAGGAGCTCTGTTGGGTTTCACTATAATGCAGTTACCTTCCTCTAGGAGACGCACACTGCAGGATCATAACCACAGGGCCGGAAGAAGTTACTAAGGGAAAGGAGACTCTGCTCTCCCCGGCTCCCCACCCCCAGGTCCAGTGCTTAGCTCAGTGGGTCTATCTGCTCTACCCGCTTACCTTTTCCCTCCTTTAAAAAAAGGTGGAATATAGGGAGGGGGTAAGCAGAGGAGACTGTAAGATCCTCCTGCAGTTGTTGGTTTGTTTGTTGGTTGATTGGTTTGTAGGTTGGTCCATCTGCAGCAGACAGCATTTTCTCCCCTTCACTTTCCTTCTCCACATCCTCATTTTCCCCTGTGGCTTCTTTATCTTTGCTCCTCTCTTTAACAGGAAATAATGGCCTCAGAATTATGATCAGTGCATGGTATTCTTGGGATAATTTTGTATTTCCCTCTTCTTTGCATGTTTTTAAGTGAGACAAAGGTCAAGCAAATTAAAATCCAGGTACATTTTAATATCACTTATGAACGAAAGGTACTTACGGATGTTCAGTAACTCATTGTCACTTTTCCTATAAATTTGCAGTTTGCCAAGCTTTTGTGTCAAAGTAAAAACTAATGTTCTTTTTAGTCTATAAGAATGCAGCAGAATATTTGTAAAAAAGATATATGAATCTTTTAAGAGCCATATATTAGAATTTAACTAAATTAAGTTCAGTTATAGACAGGGCCAGTTTAAATTAGAAAACTGTCCAGGGTGCAGAACCATGGAATTCTACCATCCTAGCAAGGGGAAACCTAGAATGGTCACATTTCTGTTCAACAATTGTATCCCTAGTAGAAAGTCATTGTCTGCCTAGCACATTGTAGATGTTCAGTAAAGATCTGTTGAGTGAATCCTAAGAGCTTTTGGGTTACTTTTAAATTTTACAGGTGAAGAAACTTAATCTAGAAACTGAATGGCTCAGGGAGAAGCAGAGCCGAAGTTTCCTGATGGCCATTCAACGCTTACTACATTTTCAAAATAAATAAATATTATTATTTTCAATATCTGTGATAATTGGAACTATGCCAAACATATATAACATTAGATTTTTAGGCACACTGCTTCAGGAAATTGATCATTATAGTTGTGATTAGCATATTATGTCAGTAAATAGGTACAGTGTCCTTATGGAGGCATATAAAAAGTTTGCTTTCTTGAGTGGTTAAAATATTGTTTCTTTTAATATTGTTTGCACTGTTAAATTAGTTAGTTAGTAAATGCTTTGTGGAAGTTAT
Organism: Smutsia gigantea; assembly: GCA_032199065.1. NCBI lineage: Eukaryota > Metazoa > Chordata > Mammalia > Pholidota > Manidae > Smutsia > Smutsia gigantea. The sequence continues at coordinate 6,025 of JAVSCE010016899.1, forward strand.
GCAAAGGTTCTTTTAAAAATTCCCTTTTCTGGGCTATCATAAAGTCTGCATTCATTGGACAATGTAGAATCATTGACTTTAGTGCGAAGGGACTTTAGAAATTATCTAGTTCAAGCAATTCATTATTTAGAGGAGGAAATGGACCTCCAAGTACTTAAGTAACTTGTCAGTGGGACACCAGTAGTTCATGGAAAGCTAGAAATAGAGCCTGGGTTTTATGGATCCCTGTGCAGTATATCTTTATTGCAGTAGACTTCTAACTACCATGTAACATAAGAAGTCAGTGTCTTTTGGTGCAGATTTATCTAGGCAATGATATATGTTAAAATATAGGGCATTGAAGGGGCAGTCTTACATGTAAAGTTGGTTGAAAAAAATGAAGCTTTTCTGGGACTTGCAAGATGGCGGTGTGAGAGGTGAGACGGAGAGATCCTCCCAAAACCACAAATTGTGCAAAAATATAGTTAATTAATACAACTAACCTTAAAACAGCAACAAGAAAGAAGGCTGAACCAGACTGCAAACAGACCTCACGAAACAGGGTAACATAGGAAAGCCTTAATCTGGTGGGACCCAAGCCCTGCCCCTACCCCAGCTCACCAGTGGGAGGAAGAGAAACGGAGCGGGGGAGGGAGTGGAAGCCTGGGACTGCTGAACACCTAGCCCTGGAGATCTGCTTTGGGAGCAGAATCCTATAGTGTGTGGTGCTCTGGACGTTGGGGAGCTCAGACAGGCAGAGTGCTTGAGAAATTGATATTGCTGCCGTTTGTGGAGGAGGGGATCCACACCCGGCCGCTCTGTGTCAGAGGAAAGGCAGGCAGTCTGAGAGGATTCCTAGCAGCCAGAGGGCTGCTGAAGGGGCGGGGTTTGCACAGAGCTTGCTGTGCAGGAAAAGGGAGAGCTGGACAAGGTTGTCTGGGCACTCTCTGCCCAGCAGATTGGGAACTTTGGGGAGCTTCAGGCACACCATCCCCCTGGCTGCCTACTCAGCTCCGAGGCCCCCCGCAGTGACACACAGCCTGCCAAACCTTCCTACTGGCCTGCAGGCACCTGCTGGCAAACCGGCAGTCACAGCACAGGAGTCAGGCCAGCCAGAGGGAGGCCCCGCCTACAACAGCTAGAGATGCAAAGCACAGAAGTTTACACGTGCGTGCTTGGCCCACTGGCTCTGACACTGGAGACAGGCAGGGCAGACGGGAATAAGGAAACAGATCTTTCTTCTGCCCAGGCACCAGCTCCGCTCCCCTATGACCGCCAACCTCACTCTAGGGGCTGAGCAGCTCCAGAGACTGGAGTTTCTGTGCACTACTGGGCACCACACAGAAATATGAAACGAAAAAAGAACATGGTTCAGACAAAAATCTCACAAACCCCAGAAAGAGGGCCAAATGAAACCGAACTCACCAATCTTCCTGAAAGAGAGTTCAAAATAAAAATTATAAACATGCTTACGGAGGTACAGAAAAATATTCAAGAACTCAGGAATGAACTTAAGTTGAAGATTCAATCATTAAGAAATTCCATATCTGAAATGCAACATACAATGGAGGGATTTAAAAGCAGATTAGATGTAGTCAAAGAGACAGTAAATGGAATAGAAAGTAGAGAAGAGGAATAGAAAGAAGCTGAGGCACACAGAGAAAAAAGGATCTCTAAGACTGAAAGAATATTGAGAGAACTGTGTGACCAATCCTAACAGAACAATATTTGTATTATAGGGGTACCAGAAGAAGAAGAGAGAAAAAAAGGGATAGAAAGTGTCATTGAGGAGGTAATCACTGAAAAACACCCCCAATCTGGGGAAGGAGATAGTCTCTCAAGCCATGGAGGTGCACAGATCTCCCAACAAAAGGGATCCAAGGAAGACAACATCAAGACATGTAATAATTAAAATGGGAAAAATCAAGGATAAACACAGACTTTTCAAAGCAGCTAGAGAGAGAAAAAACATCACATACAAAGGAAAACCCACCAGGCTATCATCAGACTTCTCAACAGAAACCTTACAGGCCAGAAAGGAGTGGCATGATATATTTAATGCAACGAAGCAGAAGGGGCTGGAACCAAGAATACTTTACCTGAAAAGGTTATCATTTAAATTTGAAGGAGGGATTAAACAATTTACCCATAAGCAAAAGCTGAGAGAATTTACCTCCCACAAACCACCTCTACAGGGCATTTTGGAGGGACTCCTATAGATGGAAGTATTCCTAAGGCTAAAAAGATGTCACCCAAGGGAAGACAAAGAGTACAGAATATGATTCATAACATACAAAGAATGGAGGAGGAAGAAAAGGGAGGGAAAAAAAAGAACCTTAGGTTGTGTTTGTAATAGTATACGAAGTAAGTTAAATTAGACTGTTAGATAGTAAGGGAATTGCCCTTGAACCTTTGGTAACCATGAACCTAAAGCCTGCAATGGCAATAAGTACATACCTATTCATAATCACCCTAAATGTAAATGGTCTAAATGCACCAATCAAAAGGCATAGAGTTACTGAATGGATAAAAAAACAAGACCCATCTATATATGCTGCCTATAAGAGACTCACTTCAAATCCAAAGACATACACAGACTGAAAGTGAAGGGATGGAAAAAGATATTTCATGCAACTAATAGTGAGAAAAAAGCAGGAGTTGCAGTACTTGTATCAGACAAAATAGACTTCAAAGAAAATCACAAGAGACAAGAAGGACATTACATAATGATAAAAGGGTCAAGTCCAACAAGAGGATATAACTATTATAAATATCAATGCACCCAACACAGGATCATCTACATATGTGAAACAAATACTAACAGAATTAAAGGGGGAAACAGAATGCAATACTTTCATTTTAGGAGACTTCAACACACCACTCACTCCAAAGGACAGATCAACCAGACAGAAAATAAGTAAAGAGACAGAGGCATTGAACAACATATTAGAACAGATGGACCTAACGGACATCTACAGAACACTCCATCCAAAAGCAACAGGATACACATTCTTCTCAAGTGCACATGGAACCTTTTGAAGAATTGATCATATATTAGGCCACAAAAAGAACCTCAGTAATTTAAAAAAGATTGAAATTGTACCAACCAGCTTCTTAGATCACAAAGGTATGAAACTAGAAATAAATTACACAAAGAAAATGAAAAAGCCCACAAACACATGGAGGCTTAATAACATGCTCCCAAATAATCAATGGATCAATGACCAAATAAAAACAGAGATCGAGAAATATATGGAGACAAATGAAAACAATAATTCAAAACCAAAAAATCTTTGGGATGCAATGAAGGCTGTGCTAAGAGTGAAATATATTGCAATACAGGCCTACCTCAAGAAAGAAGAACAATCCCAAATGAACAGTCTAAACTCGCAATTAATGAAACTAGAAAAGGAAGAACAAAAGAGGCCCAAAGTCAGTAGATGGAGGGACATAATAAAGTTTAAAGCAGAACTAAATAAAATTGAGAAGAATAAAACAATAGAAAGTCAATGAAAGTAGGAGGTGGTTCTTTGAGGAAATAAATGAAATAGATAACCCCCTAGCTGGACTTATCAAGAAAAAGTGTCTGCACAGATAAACAGAATCAGAAATGAGAAAGGAAAAATCACTACGGACACCACAGAAATACAAAGAATTATGACAGAACACTATGAAAAATTATATGGTAACAAACGATAACCTAGAAGGAATGGACAACTTTCTAGAAAAATACACCTTCCAAGGCTGACCCAGGAAGAAACAAAAAATCTGAACAGACCAATTACCAACAAAGTAATTGAATTCATAATCAAAAAACTAACTAAGAACAAAAGCCCCTGGTCCAGATGGTTTCGCTGCTGAATTTTATCAAACATTTAATGAAAACCTAATACCCATCCTCATTAAAGTTTCCAAAAAGTAGAAGAGGAGGGAATACTTCCAAACTCATTCTATGAGGCCAACATCACTTTAATACCAAACCCTGGCAAAGACACCACAAAAAAAGAAAATTACAGACCAATATCCCTGATGAACATAGATGCAAAAATACTCAACAAAATATTAGCAAACTGAATTTAAAAAATGCATCAAAAAGATCATCCATCATGATCAAGTGGGATTCGTCCCAGGGATGCAAGGATGGTACAACATTCAAAAATCCATCAACATCATCCACTACATCAACAAAAAGAATGACAAAAAACACATGATCATCTCCATAGATGCTAAAAAAGGACTTGACAAAATTCAACATTCATTCATGATAAAAACTCTCAACAAAATGGGTATAGAGGGCAAGTACCTCAACATAATAAAGGCCATATATGACAAACCCACAGCCAACATTATACTTAACAGCGAGAAGCTGAAAGCTTTTCCTTTAAGATCGGGAACAAGACAAGATGCCCACTCTCCCCAGTTTTATTCAACATAGTTCTGGAGGTCCTAGCCACAGCAATCAGACAACACAAAGAAATAAAAGGCATCCAGATTGGTAAGGAAGAAGTTAAACTGTCACTGTTTGCAGATGACATGATATTGTACATAAAAACTCTAAAGAATCCACCCCAAAACTACTAGAACTAATAGCTGAATTCAGCAAAGTTGCAGGATACAAAATCAATACACAGAAGTCTGTTACATTCTTACATACTAACTATGAACTAGCAGAAAGAGAAATCAGGAAAACAATTCCATTCATAATTGCATCAAAAAGAATAAAATATCAAGGAATAAACCTAATTGAGGAAGTGAAAGACCTATACCCTGAAAACTACAAGACACTCATGAGAGAAATTAAAGGAAACACCAATAAATGGAAATACATCCCATGCTCATGGATAGGAAGAATTAATATTGTCAAAATGGCCATCCTGCTTAAAGCAATCTACAGATTCAATGCAATCCCTATGAAAATACCAACAGCATTCTTCAATGAACTAGAGCAAATAGTTCTAAAATTCACATGGAACCACAAAAGACCCCGAATAGCCAAAGCAATCCTTAGAAGGAAGAATAAAGTGGGGGAAATTATGCTCCCTGACTTCAAGCTCTACTACAAAGCCACAGTAATTAAGACAATTTGGTACTGGCACAAGAACAGACACATAGACCAATGAAACAAGACTAGAGAGCCCAGATATAAACCCAAGCATATATGGTCAATTAATATACGATAAAGGAGCCATGGATATACAGTGGGGAAATGACAGCCTCTTCCACAGCTGGTGTTGGCAAAAATGGACAGCTACATGTAAGAGAATGAAACTGGATTATTGTCTAACGCCATACACAAAAGTAAACTCAAAATAGATCAAAGACCTGAATGTAAGTCATGAAACCGTAAAACTCTTAGAAAAAAACATAAGTAATAATCTCTTAGACATAAATATGAGCAACTTCTTCATGAACATATCTCCCAGACAAGGGAAACAAAAGCAGAAATGAACAAGTGGGACAATATCAAACTAAAAAGCTTCTGTACAGCAAAGGACACCATCAATAGAACATAAAGACAGCCTAATGTATGGCAAAATATATTCATAAATGACATATCCAATAGGGGGTTGACATCCAAATTATATAAAGAGCTCACACACCTCAACAAACATAAAGCAAATAAGCCAATTAAAAAATGGGCAGAAGAGCTGAACAGACACTTCTCCAAAGAAAAATTCTGATGGCCAACAGGCACATGAAAAATGCTCCGCATCCCTAATCATTAGAGAAATTCAAATTAAAACCACCATGAGATATCACCTTACATCGGTTAGGAAGGCTAACATCCAAAAGACAAACAACAACAAATGTTGGCGAGGATGTGGAGAAAGGGGAACCCTTCTACACTGCTGGTGGGAATGTAAACTAGTCCATCCATTGTGGAAATTGGTATGGAGGTTCCTCAAAAAACTCAAAATAGAAATACCATTTGACCCAGGAATTCCACTCCTAGGAATTTACCCTAAGAATGCAGCAGCCCAGTTTCAAAAAAACATATGCACCCCTATGTTTATCACAGCACTATTTACAATAGCCAAGAAATGGAAGCAACCTAAGTGTCCATCAGTAGATGAATGGATAAAGAAGAGGTGGTACATATACACAATGGAATATTATTCAGCCATAAGAAGAAAACAAATCCTACCATTTGCAACAACATGGATGGAGCTAGAGGGTATTATGCTTAGTGAAATAAGCCAGGCAGAGAAAGACAAGTGTCAAATGATTTCACTCATCTGTGGAGTATAAGAACAAAGAAAAAACTGAAGAAACAAAACAGCAGCAGACTTACAGAACCCAAGAATGGACTAAGAGTTACCAAAGTGAAAGGAACTTGGGAAGATGGGTGAGAAGGGAGTGATAAGGGGGGAAAAGGGGTATTGCAATTAGCACACATAATGTAGTGGGGTTGGGGGTCGGGATATGGGGAAGGCAGTATAACGTAGAGAAGACAAGTAGTGATACTCTAGCATCTTACTACGCTGATGGACAGTGACTGTAATGGGGTATGTGGGGGGGACCTGATTGCAGGCAAGCCTAGTAACGATAATGTTGTGCATGTAAGTGTACATTGATAATAGCAACAGCAAAAAAAAAAGGCTCTGTTAGTTCTGTGTCTACTGATAGAAGGCATAGCCATGATAGTAGTGAAAGAGGGTAGTTGCCAAGTAATATGCATTATCTCATCAAAAATCAAATGAAACCATACATAGATACGTTATATATGTCTATAAGATACAAGATGTGTAATCCTACATGTATACATATGTTTATATATGAGATTTTTACACTTATTTGGGTGAGTGTGGAGGAATAACCAGGCTATTAGCATTGGTTATCTCATGAAGTAGGATTTGGTAGCATTATTAACTGTTTTTTCATTCATCGTTACATTGTTTAGAGAAGCATCTGTTACTTTTGTTATTAGAGAGATCTAATAAATAAAAATCAAAGTCAATCTGTAGCTTTGTGTCATTATTATTTTTTTTTTAATGAGTTGGTAACAGTGAAGTCAGTTAATAGAATTGCCCACTGAAGATAAATATAGATTTCTGGGTACCGACTGGCTCTGCTCTGGTAATTTCTAATACACTGAAATTCTTCAGTAATAACCTGTCTACAGAAAGGAACTTCCTGAAGATAATTTTATGTGTGTTTTTCCTAAGAGCAAACTTTTCAAATGATCATATTCTTGATTTGTGAGTTTTAAACATCTTTTCATTATACTTGATTTCAGAAATGTTTTGTATTTAGAAATAAATGTAATCAGTATATTCACCAATGAGAGGTGAATGGTACCAAGGCTAATAAAATCTCATAATGCCCTTGGTATAAGGAAGACTCAACCCTTCCTTTGGCAAGAAATTAATTGCTTAGTGTAATGATAGTCTTTTTTAAAGAACAAAATAAAATCATTTCATTTTGTAAATTCTCAAGTTCTAAGACTGAGCCTTCATTAACTCTATGTAAGTGTAAATGCCCTTGTAATTTTCCGATGTTAGAGATGCCTCAGGTCCTAAGAAGTTGTTTGTTTCAAGTCACAGGTACTAATAAAAGAAGAGTATTTTTGAATGGAAATATTTACTGGGAGTTGGTTAGTCATAGATTTCACATTCACTAACAAAGTACTTCTTCACATAAAAATTTGAAACTAGTCAGTTTAAAAGCCATAAAAATACCAGTAGCAATTTGAATGTATTTGGGATGGAGAAAACAAAATGTTAATAACATTTTCTTGTTTAAGGTCCTTGCGTTATGATGAGTTGCTGTTGTAACAAGCTTTTATTTTTTCATTAAAGTAGTACCAAAGTAATATCTAAAATACCATGAAATCATAACTAAGACCTGATTAAAGCACTGCACTTTAACAAGGGAATTTCTCCTCTCAGAGGAGCTGGTAGAGCTTTTCGAAACCGTGCACATCTGATCTGAAAGTTCACAGTAACTTAAAGATTAGTTGATGCAGGCTACAAAAGAGCAAATTAATTATCCATGATGAAACAGTTCTGAAGAAAATCAGAAGGGTCTTATCCTCTCCTTGGTTATCTACTACATTTTGAGAGACGTAACCTATGGCAACTAATTTGCATAGTAGCTTTTCAAATGAAAGTTAAAGCTAACTTCATGAAGAATCCTGACCACCTCTTTACTAACTATTGTTATAACTCTAAGTGAAAGTTAGGTAATTATCAGGTCAAAGTGATGCTGGGGTTCTTGTTCATGGAGTTGAAGAATGAACTTCACAAACACTCAAGGTAGGAGAGCAAGGCAGAGGCTTTTATTTAGAGATAAAGCGAGAGCACAGAGCTCCCAGCTCACGCCAGGAGGGGACAAGAGAGTCCGGGGTGGTGCCTGTCTACGGGTTTTATAGGCGGTTGAGAGACATATGGCTAGGTACACCTGCTAAGTGGTCCCAAAATGTTTATCTCTGAAGAGACATTAAGTTTCTTATTAGTCTTCCCAGTTATTTACAAGAAATTTCCTGCTCTGATTTCCTCCCAGGTTAGCAGCCTCCTGGTCTGGGAGCATATCACTTAAGACTGCCTGCTTTGCTCCCAAGGTGGGCTGAGTTATTGTCTGTTTGTTAAAAAGTATGTTAAGAAACTTACTTTTTAATTGGGTTTTAAAATGCAATCTTATTTTCAAGATGGAATACTTCCTGTTTTTACTAGTTGTTTGGGGCTTGCTTGCTACATTGCCCAGGTTGCAAATCATTTGTTTAGGGCTGGAGGAAGAAAAGCAACACCTGGGTAAAGTCAGAAAAATAAACTGGGCCCCCAGCTGGCCATAGCAAATCCCACAATGAATTGTCTTGCTTCGTTTTTTTCCAGAGGCTCTCAACCTACTCTGTCTAAGCCAACTGTCCCTGTCTCAAAAGGAAACCATTACTTCAGTTTACTAATTTTGTGGAAGGGATAAGGTGAAGATAGAAAATGGAAGTGAATTCTGGGTTTATTGTGGGGTTAGGCTGATGGGTCATTAAGGCTGGAGGGCCTTAAATTTAAACTTTTTCTCTTATCCCCAATTAAGGTTGTATATAGAGTCATATTGTTTTGTCTCTGTGTTAAAAACATTAAAGTATAAAATTTACCATAAATTATTTGGCCTTTTTTTTTTCCTTTTTCATATGCTAGGAATCTAAGGAGAATGGAATTGGCTGGTACCTCACTTGGCCTCTTAGGGGCAGATTAGGTAGGAAATAGCTTCAGAAAACAGTTTTTAGATAGCTGTTCTTATGACTTAAAGTTAAGAGAGTTTCTGATCTTGCTATATTTTAAGGTATGCACATGATTCTGAAGTTTGCCTAGAAGAAAAAAATATGTGAAAACAGCTAGGAAAATTATGAAAATGAGAATTACTAAGGGAAACTTGATCCATTAAATAGCAAAATAGGGTAATAATATAACTGCCTATTAGGGTTTTCGTGACATTGAAAAGGTCTTTATTTAAATTTCTTAGAATAGAGTCTGACACAGAACATTTGCTTAATTAATTTTTAACTGCTATCACTTCCCTGATTTGAATCTTCATTTATTTCATAAACACTAACTGCTAGCTCTGTGTGTATGAGGAGAGGTATGGCTGATCAGTCATGATGGGGGAGGAAGAGAATAAGATCCAGCTTCTGGAGTATACATCTTTAATCTTTAATAAATAGATTAAAAATGGAACTAGAGTATCAACACTTTGGAGAGCAATTTTGCATTTTCTATGCACAAATTTTTTTTGCCAGCAATTTCACTTCTCATTGAAGTACACTGGACAAATTCCTGCATAATGTACAGGTGACATACATCAGTAGGTTCATTTCAGCACTGTCTGTAATTGTAAAATATCAAAGCTAACTAAATGTCCATCAAAAAGGAATAGGTAAATAAATATTAAAGTCTTCATCATGTGGAATAAAATTTAGATGTTAAAAAGAATGAAATAGAGCTGTGTGTGAACATAAATATCAAAAAGAGCATTGAGAAAAAAGTTGCAGAATGATAGCTTTGATATGATAGCATATATATAAAATTATAAAACATGCAATGCTGTACATGTATTATTTATGGATTTATATGTAGTAATAAGACATCCACTGGAATGAAGACCCCCAGATTAGGATAGTGGTTACCTCTTTGGAGGGAAGAAAGGGAACAGGATCCTAGAATGTTCCACAGGAGATTTGACTTCACTTGTAATGTTTTATTTTTTAAACAGGCAGTTAAAGGCAAAATTTAAAGATTTTTATAAAGCTGGGACACAAGTGCATGGGTACTCATTGTATTAATCTCTTTTTTCCTTTTATGTTTGCATATTTTACATGCAGACAAATTAAGATAAATGTGTGGAGATGTTGTAAAAGCAGCAAGGAGAGAAAGAATGTGGCTTCTGGAGTCACAGAGGCAATGGGTTTGTCATCTCTCTACTTCTCCTGAATCTGTTGCCCTGGACAAGTTGCTTTACCTCTCTGAGCTTGTAACCTCATCTCTAAAATGGTATTATCTCCATCCCAGTTTTTTGTGAGGAATAAATAGCATACCTAAAATGTCTTTTATTGTTATTGAGATGCAGAAGTGTCAAGCACTGGGACTAAAACATGAGCTTTGAAAATCTGTCAAGAAGAAAGAAGTCTAGTTTCTGACTGGTCACATTCAGAAGGTGCTAAGGAACCAACTCTGCCCTTTCATAACTTTATAGTCTAATGGGGAGAAAATGATCAGTTAATCACCCAAACAAATGTAAGTGGCACATGTAATCTGTGTCTTGAAGGCCAAGTGCAAGATACTATCAGACTCTCTAGTAGGGGGTATTACGGACTGTGTATTTGTGTCTCCCCCAGGTTCATATGTTGAAACCCTAATCCCCAGTGTGATGGTGTCTGGAGGTAGGGCCTTTGGGAGGTGATTAGGTCTTGAGGGTGGAGCCCTGTGATGGGTTTGGTCCTCTTGTAAAATGTGACGGGAGAGAGCTGGCTTCATGCTCGACTCGCTGCATGAGGAAACCAAACGTGCATGCTAGCACCCTGATCTCAGACTTCCCAGCTCTGGACCTGGACAGATAGGCCGCCCCGTCTGTGATATTCTTGTTTAGTTGCCCAAACTGACTAGGACTGGGGCATTTGAGCTAGCTGGGAAGGTCCTGAAAGTCTTCCCTGAGAAGTGCCTTATAGCTGGGCGTCGAAGGAAAAGCGCAGGAACTCAGAGAAGAAGGAAGGGTAGAGTGAACCAGCTTGAGGGAACAACCCCCAAATATTGTGGGAGGAGCACAGCCCACAGGAGGGGCTGAATGGAGGCCTGTGGTGTGGTGCAGAGAGCTCCAGGGGAGAGCTGACCTACCAGCTGTTGCTGAAGAAGTCAGTGTGAGCCAGGTGTGCAGACCTCTGTGGGCCTGCCAGGTAGCTGGGCAGGAGAGTAATCGAAGTTACTGATTAGTAAGCTAGATGCCTTAAAATTGGGTAAACTGAGGAAATGCCTGAAGGACAGTTTGTAAACATTAAAACAATGGGACAGGGTTAGGGAATCCTAGAAATTGGTATGCTGAACTGGCCCACAACAATCAGCGTTTGTGTTGATGGATTTTTTTTTTTTACAGAAGACAAGAATTAAGAGTTAGAAGCTGCACCTACAGACCAGTAGGTAGTTTGTTTTAATTTTTATGCAATTGAGAAGTAGTGTTAATCTTTTGGGCCAGTAACTGCTCACCTTGTGATCATCCTTAAGTATAATGGAATCCTTTCTTGTACAGGTTCTAAGGTGACTCTCTATTAAGCCTAAAATAAACAGTGAACAAATACCAAGGAATTTAACAGTATTCTAAGTAGATTCCATTGGGTGTAACCACTGTCACTAGAATGAACACTGATACTCCTGCCCTCCACCCCCACTGGTGTTCGCTGTGTCCACGGGACCATCCTGTGTGTCACATGGCAGGCAACCAATGGATGAGTGTGTCGGTGTGCTTCTCACCCCAGAAGATCCCTGGGCTGTCCGGCATGGTTTTGGAGGCACCAGCAATAAAGGGGCAGCCAGAAATTGAGAGGAAGGAGAGAGGCTGTGGGCTGGGCTTCAAAAATCTGTCAAGAAGAAAAAAAGTCTAGTTTCTCACTGGTCACATTCAGAGGGTGCTAAGGAACCAACTCTATTTTGAAATGTGGTAAGTACAGGGAGAGAATCAAGGACTTAAAGTATAAATTTAAAAAAAAATGGAGAAACACAAAGATAAACACTTCTAAATAGTTGCATAAAATTCTTTTATAGGAATGGACCTTAATTTATTTAACCAATTTATTTAGTTCCCTGTTGGCAGATAATTTGATTTTGTTTTCTCCTTCTCTCTCCTCTTCCTCCTACTCGTTTTTCTTCTGTTTCTCCTTTGCTAAATAAAGACTGGTGCAACAAATATCTTTGTAATTATTTTGATGAACCTTGAGGTTAGTCATAGGGTAAACTCCTGTGGCAGTGGGATTTCTGGGTTAAAGGATATTTTTAAAGTGTGTTAAAAATATCAGTAACTATTACTGTGTTGTTTTCTAGAAAGGTGGACCAGTTTATATTATCACCCACAGGCATAATAACTATATTTCCAATAGGAGGTTATCAGCAAACTTAAATTTAGCCTATGTGATGAGTAAAAATAACATCTGAATGTTTTGATTTGAATGTAATTTAGTTATGAGTAAGTTGATTTGAATTTATTATTATTACTGTTACTATTGTAAGTTGGCTGTTCACATTTTTTTGTCTAGTGCTTTTTATTATTCATTTCTAACTAGGAGTCTTTATTTTTCATGTTTCGGATGGTTCCAAGATCCTCAGTGGCTTCCATTAATTCGATTTGGCTTTATAAGGAAGCAGTGGCGCTGTAGCAAGGTCTCTAGGGAAGGACTGGGCGCTGATTAGCTTTATCGTGAATCATCATATTCTCAGCATGTATGTCCTATGTGAAAGGGGTTATAATGATCAACTACAACATTTTAAGGATAAAGCATGTTTGTAGACCCTAAAGTGTAGAAATATAATGTTATATATTTTTATAAATTTGCTTACTTTTAAAACCAAAACCTTCAACTATTCTGTTTTAATTCTTAAAAATATCTTGAAGGGAGTTTCTGTAATCTTAAAAAATTAATTTCAGGAAAGCTGAGATCTACCCTTTAGTGTTAAATAGTGTTATGATTTTATGTTTAGAAAGACTAAGTATAAATACATGCTTTTTAGGGTATAAATAAAAGCAGCATTTTAATGTATGGTTATTTGGCAGCTTGTGTGCAGTTAAAACTCTGCTCTTAATAGATTAGCAGCTCTAATGGTTTTACCTTATACTGAAGTCAGCTCTCTCAAGGAAGGACTTTTGAAGACTATTATTTTCTTAATTGTGCTTGTTAGTGTAACATCTGTTTTAAAAACAAAATTACTTAACATCTGAAGTGACAGTCCATTCTCTGGCAATAAGACACTTGATTTAGTGTTAGATCTCAGTGATATATTTTTACTTTCCCATTTCCTTTGCTATATTAAAATATGTTGAAGTGCTTTACCCCCAAACAATCACATTTGATAACTATAAGACTTGCGTGTGTTTACCATTGGTTGTTAAAAAGTGAGGTCTACTATATTGGTGAAGGAGGTAAATGATAAAATGAGTGAAATATGTCCTTTTTTTTAGTAACCTCATGTGGTGTATGGTGACTTGAAGAACTGGTAAAGAAATCCTGGAAATTATATAGGAGTATCCATATATTACAGAATTTTCAATTTCTGTACAATGCAATTATCTTCATTTCCCCTGTACATTATGAAGAGTATATTTTAAACTTAAAGTCATTTTTTAGGACATAAAACATAAAAGGAGGAGACAAAAAGCAAGTTAGTAATACTTCACTATCATCAAAAACAATGAGGTTGATATTCATGAAATATAAGTTGTTAAAAATACAGATTGATAAAAAAACCAAAGTCTGAATAGACAAAAAGGCAATTCATTAAAGAGGACATATATATTACTAGTATATATTTTAGTTCTCTAGTAATCAAAGAAATGTGAATTTAAAATAAGATTCTGTTTTCACCTATTAAGATTAACAAGATTTTAACACTCCATGTTGTTGAAGTTTTTTGAAATGAACATTCATGTATTGCTTGTGAAATATAGATAGGCAGAATATTCAAAAGAGCAACTTCATAATATGTGTCAAGTATTTTTCTGGGAGCCTTAAGGCAATAATAAGTATGGGAAGTCATGCAGTATGCATGTACTACTTTTAAAATCAGGAAAGAGTGAGTATCGTTTAAAGTCACTCCCACGATGACCTTTCCATGCTAGGGATGCAGTCTGCCTTGGCGTTCACAGCACATTCCTCTTCCATAGGAGACAGGGAAGAACTTAGGTTTTTTTAAAGAGAAAACATTTTCCTCTTTGAGCCACTCAAGAATAAAGATTGTTCTGTGAAAACTGTAGCTTTCCTGAATGTGGAGAGAGAAGATTGATGGCACATGAAAAGACAGAGAAGACTTGGTGGACAGTCACCCTGAAACACCATGTCTAGAAGAGTTCAGGAAAGTGTTTTATGCGGTAGAGGAAAACTGATGGTGACTTGTCTGACTTTGAGAAAACTTACTGACAGACTATATCCTGCTAAAGAAGAACCTGTCGATATCCTTTAGAGTGGTTGGTAAAGAAACTTTTCAGTTCACATCAGTGGAATTTTTTTTAATTTGGTATCATTAATATACAATTACATGAGCACCACTGTGGTTACTAGATTCCCCCCATTATCAAGTCCCCACCAAATATCCCATTACAGTCATTGTTCATCAGCATAGTAAGATGCTAGAGTCACTACTTGTGTTCTCTGTGCTATACTGCTTTCCCAGTGCGTCCCCCCTACATTATATCTGCTAATCATAATGCCCCTTATTCCTCTTCTCTCCCCCTTCCAGCCGACCCACCCCAGTCCGTTTCCCTTTGGCAACTGTTAGTCCATTCTTGGGTTCTGTAAGTCTGCTGCTGTTTTGTTTCTTCAGTTTTTAATTTGTTCTTATGCTCCACAGATGAGTGAAATCATTTAGTACTTGTCTTTCTCTACCTGGTTTATTTAACTGAGCATAATACCCTCTAGCTCCATCCATGTTGTTGCTAATGGTAGGATTTGTTTTCTTCTTATGACGGAATAATACTCCATTGTGTATATGTACCACATCTTCTTTATCCATTCATCTACTGATGGACACTTAGGTTGCTTCCATTTCTTGGCTATTGTAAACAGTGCTGCAATAAACATAGGGGTGCATCTGTCCTTTTCAAATTGGGCTGCTGCATTCTTAGGGTAAATTCCTAGGAGTGAAATTCCTGGGTCAAATGGTATTTCTATTTTTAGTTTTTTGCAGAACCTCCATACTGCTTCCCACAATGGTTGAACTATTTTACTTTCCCACCAGCAGTGTAGGAGGGTTCCCCTTTCTCCACAACCATGCCAACATTTGTTGTTTGTTTTTTGGATGGTGGCCATCCTAACTGGTGTGAGGTGATATCTCGTTGTGGTTTTAATTTGCATTTCTCTGATGATTAGTGATGTGGAGCATCTTTTCATGTGCCTGTTGGCCATCTGAATTCTTCTTTGGAGAAGTGTCTGTTCATATCCTCTGCCCATTTTTTAATAGGGTTATTTGCTTTTTGGGTGTTGAGGTGTCTGAGTTCTTTATATATTTTGGATGTTAACCCCTTGTCATATATGTCATTTACAAATATATTCTCCCATACTGTAGGATGCCTTTTTGTTCTGATGGTAGTGTCCTTTACTGTACAGAAGATTTTTATCGTGATGTAGTCCTGTTTGTTCATTTTTTATTTTGTTTCCCTTGCCTGAGGAGATGCATTCAGGAAAAAGTTGCTCATGTTTATATTCAAGAGATATTTGCCTATGTCTTCTACTAAGAGTTTTATGGTTTCATGACTTACATTCATATCTTTGATCCATTTTGAGTTTACTTTTGTGTATGGGGTTAGACAATGCTCCAGTTTCATTCTCTTGCATGTAGCTGTCCAGTTTTGCCAATACCAGCTGTTAAAGAGGCTGTCATTTCCCCACTGTATATCCATGGCTCCTTTATCATATATTAATTGACCATATATGCTTGGGTTTATATCTGGGCTCTCTGGTCTGTTCCATTGGTCTATGGATCTGTTCTTGTGCCAGCACCAAATTGTCTTGATTACTGTGGCTTTGTAGTAGAGTTTGAAGTCAGGGAGTGTAATCCCTCTCGCTTTATTCTTCCTTCTCAGGATTGCTTTGGCTATTCGGGGTCTTTTGTAGTTCATATGAATTTTAGAACTATTTGCTCTAGTTCGTTGAAGAATGCTGTTGGTATTTTCATAGGGATTGCATTGAATCTGTAGATTACTTTAGGCAGGATGGCCATTTTGACAATATTAATTCTTCCTATCCATGAGCATCAGATATGTTTCCATTTATTTGTATCTTCTTTAATTTCTTTCATAAGTGTCTTGTAGTTTTCAGAGTATAGGTCTTTCACTTCCTTGGTTAGGTTTATTCCTAGGTATTTTATTCTTTTTGATGCAGTTGTGAATGGAACTGTTTTCCTGATTTCTCTTTCTGCTAGTTCATCGTTAGTGTGTAGGAATGCTACAGATTTCTGTGTATTAATTTTGTATCCTGCACCTTTCTGAATTCAGATATTAGTCTAGTAGTTTTGGAGTGGAGTCTTTAGGGTTTTTTATGTACAATATCATGTCATCTGCAAACAGGGACAGTTCGACTTCTTCCTTACCAATCTGAATGCCTTTTATTTCTTTGTGTTGTCTGATTGCCATGGCTAGGACCTCCAGAACTATGTTGAATAAAAGTGGGGAGAAGGGCATCCCTGTCTTGTTCCCGATCTTAGGGGAAAAGCTTTCAGCTTCTCGCTGTTAAGTATGATGTTGGCTGTGGGTTTGTTATATATGGCCTTTATTATGTTGAGGTACTTGCCCTCAATACCCATTTTGTTGAGAGTTTTTATCATGAATGGATGTTGAATTTTGTCGAATGCTTTTTCAGCATCTATGGAGATGATCATGTGGTTTTTGTCCTTTTTGTTGTTGTAGTAGATGATGTCAGTGGATTTTCAAATGTTGTACCATCGTTGCATCCATGGGATGAATCCCCCGTGATCATGATGTATGATCTTTTTTTATGTATTTTTGAATTCAGTTTGCTAATATTTTGTTGAGTATTTTTGCATCTATGTTCATCAGGGATATTGGTCTGTAATTTTCTTTTTTTGTGGTGTCTTTGCCTGGTTTTGCTATTAGAGTGAGGTAGGCCTCGTAGAATGAGTTTGGGGGTTTTCCCTCCTCTTTTACTTTTTGGAAAACTTTAAGGAGGATGGGTTTTAGGTCTTCACTAAATGTTTGATGATATTCAGCGGTAAAGCCATCTGGTCCAGGGGGTTTATTCTTAGTTAGTTTTTTGATTACCAAATCAATTTCCTTGCTGGTAATTGGTCTATTCAGATATTCTCTTTCTTTCTGGGTCAACCTTGGAAGGTTGTATTTTTCTAGAAAGTTGTCCATTTCTTCTAGATTATCCAGTTTGTTAGCATATAATTTTTCATAGTAGGCTGTCATAATTCTTTGTATTTCTGTGGTGTCCATAGTGATTTTTCCTTTCTCATTTCTAATTCTGATTATGTATGTAGACTCTTTTTCTTGATAAGTCTGGCTGTGTGTTTATCTATTCTATTTTCTCAAAGAACCAGCTCCTGCTTTCATTGATTCTTTCTATTGTTTTATTCTACTCAATTTTATTTATTTCTGCTTTAATCTTTATTATGTCCCTCCTTCTACTGACTTTGGACCTCATATGTTCTTCCTTTTCCAGTTTCGTTAATTGTGAGTTTACAATGTTCATTTGGGATTGTTCTTCTTTTGTTAGGTAGGCCTGTATTGCAGTATACTTTCCTCTTAGCACAGCCTTCACTGCGTCCCACAGATTTTGCGGTGTTCAATTATTGTTGTCATTTGTCTCCATATATTGCTTGATCTCTGTTTTTATTTGGTCATTGATCTATTGCTTATTTAGGAGCATGTTGTTAAGCCTCCATGTCTTTGTATGGTTTTTTGTTTTCTTTGCATAATTTATTTCTAGTTTCATACCCTTGTGTTCTAAGAAGCTGGTTGGTACAATTTCAATCTTTTTGAATTTACGAGGCTCTTTTTGTGGCCTAGGATATGATCTATTCTTGAAAATATTCCATGTGCACTTGAGAAGAATGTATATCCTGCTGCTTTTGGTTGGAGAGTTCTGTAGATGTCTTTTAGGTCCATCTGTTCTAATGTTTTGTTCAATGCCTCTATCTCCTTACTCATTTTCTGTCTGGTTGATCTCTCCTTTGGAGTGAGTGTAGTGTTGAAGTCTCCTAGAATGAATGCATTGCATTCTGTTTCCCCTTTTAATTCTGTTAGTATTTGTTTCACATGTGTAGGTGCTCCTGTGTTGGGTGCATAGATATTTATAATGGTTATATCCTCTTGTTGGATTGACCCCTGTATCATTATATAATGTCTGTCTTTGTCTCTTGTGACTTTCTTTGTTTAAAGTCTAAAGTACTGCAACTCTTGCTTTTTTCTCCCTAGTAGTTGCATGATATATCTTTTTCCATCCCTTCATTTTTAGTCTGTGTATGTCTTTGGTGGAATGAGTCTTTTTTAGGCAGCATATACTTGGGTCTTGTTTTTTTATCCATTCAATGACTCTAAGTCATTTGACTGAGGCATTCAGACCATTTACATTTAGGGTGATTATTGATAGGTATGAACTTATTGCCATTGCAGGCTTTAGATTCGTGGTTACCAAAGGTTCAGGGGTAACTTCCTTACTATCTAAGAGTCTAACTTAACTCACTTAGTATGCTATTACAAACACAATCTAAAGGCTTTTTTCCCCTCCTTTTCTTCCTCCTCCATTCTTTATGTATTAGGTATCATATTCTGTACTCTTTATCTATCCCTTTTTATTACCTCTGGTGACAGCTATTTAAAGTTAGGAACACTTCCATCTGTAGCAGTCCCTCCAAAATACACTATAGAGATATTTTGTGGGAGCTAAATTCTCTCAGCTTTTGCTTATCTGGAAATTGTTAAATCCCTCCTTCAAATTTAAATGATAATTGTGCCAGATAAAGTATTCTTGGTTTGAGGCCCTTCTGCTTCATTGCATTATATATATCATGCCACTCCCTTCTGGCCTGTAAGGTATCTGCTGAGAAGTCTGATGATAGTCTGATGGGTTTTCCTTTGTATGTGATCTCATTTCTCTCTCTGGCTGCTTTTAATAGTCTGTCCTTGTCCTTGATCTTTGCCATTTTAATTACTATATGTCTTGGTGGTGTCCTCCTTGGGTCCCTTGTGTTGGGAGATCTGTGCAGCTCCATGGCCCAAGAGACTATTTCCTTCCCCAGATTGGGGAAGTTTTCAGCAATTACTTCCTCAAAGATGCTTTCTATCCCTTTTTCTCTCTCTTCGTCTTCTGGTACCCCTATAATACAAATGTTGTTCCGTTTGGATTGGTCCCCCAGTTCTCTCAGTATTCTTTCATTCTTAGAGATCCTTTTTTCTCTCTGTGCCTCAGCTTCTTTGTATTCCTCTTTCCTAGTTTCTGTTTTATTTATCATCTCCTCCACCTTATCTAATCTGCTTTTAATACCCTCCATTGTGCTCTTCAACGACTGGATGTCTATCCTAAATTCGTTCCTGAGTTCTTGAATATTTTTCTATACTTCATGAGTATGTTTATGATTTTTATTTTGAAATCTCTTTCAGGAAGATTTATTAATGCAGTCTCACTTGGTCCTTTCTCTGGTGTTGAGATTTTGCTTTGAACCAGGTTCCTTTGATGTTTCATATTTGCATATGGTGTCCTCTAGTTTCCAGGAGCTCTACCCTCTGGATCTGCTCAGCCCCTGGAGCAATGTTGGGGGTCACATGGGAGTGTTGCTGGTGACTGGGGGGAGGAAAGAGCTGTTTCCTGCCTCCCAGCTGCTGTGCCTGTCTCCAGTGCCAGAACCAGTGGGCCCAACACACAGATGTGTTTGTAGCTGTCATAGGTGGGGCTTCCCTCTTGCTGGCCTGATGCCAGGGCAGGGGCTGTGGGTTTGCGAGCCAGGTGTACTCTAGGCAGGAGGAAGACACAGTAGGCTGCATATCATGGTGGGGGCCTTGGAGCTGCATAGCCAGCCAGGGGGTTGGAGCACCTGAAGATCGTTTAAGTTTCCAACCTGCTGGGCAGTATACCTGGACAATTTTGTCTACCTGTCCTTTCTCCTGAGCAGTAAGCTCTGTGCAATCCTTACCCCTTTAGCAGCCCTCTCACTGTTAGGAAGTCTCTCAGACTGCCTAGTCAGATCAGCCAGATGTGAATTCCTGTTTTCCACAAGCAGCTGGAATCCCCATCTCTTTTGGTATTCCTCATGTCTTAGCTTTCCAACCCCAGTACTCTCCAGAGCACCATGTAATGTATGTTTGTGCTCCCAGAGCAGATCTCCAGGGCTAGGTGTTCAGCAGTCCCACACCTCCACTCCTTCCCCTTATTTCTCTTCCTCCCACCAGTGAGCTGGGTGGGGGAAGAGCTTGGGTCCCACCGGGTCACAGCTTTGGTACCTTACCCTGTTCCGTGAGGTCTGCTCTTTTCTCCAGGTGTATGCAGTCTGCTGCAGACTTCTTTCCTATTGCTCTTTCAGGATTAGTTGTATTAATTATATTTTAATATTATATGTGGTTTTAGGAGGAGGTCTCTCTTACCTCTCACACCGCCATCTTTAATCCAATCTCTTCCTTTGCTTATTTGTAACTTCTTTCCCCAGCAGTGATAAACCTGGATGTCAGTATCTGTAATCTATTTACCTACTTTTCAGACTTAACATATACTTAAAGTACTCATTCTAACTGAAGGCAATTTTGTCCCCCAGAGGATATTTGGCAATGATGGGGACACTTTTGGTTGTGGGGTAGTGCTAATGGCATCTAGTGAATAGAGGCCAGGGATGTCCTAAGCATCCTGCAGTCCACAGGACAGCCCCCGCAACAAAGAGCTATATGGCCCAAAATGCCAGTAGTACCAAGATTGAGAATCCCTGATATGAAGTAGCTTCAGAATTGCTGGCCTATATATACCCCTATGAGGAATAGGTGTACTGACTAGAATATCATATTTGCATACATGTCTTTCTTTCTTTAGTTTTGTAGTATTCAGTCAAAACAGTGGCATCCAGAGTTTGTTAGATTTAGTTGTTTCCTTCTTCACCCTCTTGAATGGTTGTTATTCATTTTTTATGTCGTTAGGGCCATTTGTTACTGTTGGTGCTCAGTTTTAGGTTTTATTTATTTGGGTTAGAGCTATACAAAAAGGTATACTCAGTGATGTGAGAATCTAAGTTTTAAAACTTCTCCAGATGATTCTGATATTCACCTGCTGATATTCAGAACCATTGACATAGCTCATGGGCTTTGAAGTCAGACGTGAACTTAAATCCAGTCTTTTATCAGGTATGTGATGTTGGGTAAGTTATTTTCCCTCCCTGAGCTCCCTATTCTTACTCCAAGGATTGTCGTGAGGATATAAAACAGTATATGCAATGTTTATCACGATGCCTGATAACGTGGGGAGCCCTGAAACTTCATTCTTCCATAGCCCGACTCAGCAAATATACTGCATTGCTGCTGTGTACTGAGGTGCTACACTGTTTCCTGATGATAACAAATAACTAAGGCATGGCTCATGCCTTTAAGCGGTTCACTTTTTCTAGGGTCATAGTGGTTTTGCAGAAAATACAATGACTGTTTCTTACTTGATTTACAGTATGAGGGGCTAAAATGATAATAAATCATGATTTTATGGAAGCTTTTCTCTAGAAAGCCTAAATCAGACTACTTATAGGTCTCTCTGGCGAACCATCACAATAAAAAATCTAGAGAAATAGGTAGTTACGTGTCTGTGACTTTCTCACATGTAAGTCATTGCAGGCTTTTAAAAATGTCTAGATATCAGATCATTTGAAGTTGAATTCTCTAGCAAGTGACTGTGCACAAGTGTTCAGTGTTCTTAGATATTAGAAATTTGAGTGATTTTTAAATATATGTGTTTCAGAGCAGTGCTTCTCAACTTTAATGTATATACAGATTACCTAAGGATCTAATTTAAAAACAGACTCAGAGCTAGTAGACCTGGAGTAGGGCCTAAGAATCTGGATTTATAACAAGCCCCCAGAAGATGAGCTGGTTGTGGACCACACTTGGAGTAGCAAGGGCTTATTGCACTGACTTTGAAATCATACTTTCTTGCTTTGATTCCCAGCCCTTCAACTTAGACGATATGTGCCTGTTACTAATGAGTAATTTCACTCTGTGTACATTGTACCTTGAGGTATTAGCTATCGAAGTCACCACTTATAGAAAATTTACATTTTAAATTAATAATCAGTGCGTGAAGATAAATCTCTAACTAATGGGTAGAACTGCAGAACAAGTGTCATGATTTGGTAATGTGGCTAAAGAGGTGCTTCTTCTATTTGGATCTACATGTTATTTGTGGAATTTTTTCCTCAATGTGACAGCCTCTAAACTAAGTACCTAAATAAACTGAAATTAGAACCAGGCTTGCAAATCACTTTCTTACAAAGGGTTAAATCAATACTTTAAAAACAAAAACAAGTATGTAATCATACTGTTTTCACTATATTAATATATGATTAATAAAATAATGTTTTAAACAGTTTTTGAACCATAATATGTAAAATAGAATACTTTCTTTAATATGTTATTCACCTCATCCATCCTTTTAAAATTTATAATTTGTGTATGTTTGAACTTATCCCAATTTCCTGGTATAGAAATACATATTCTATAATTTGTATTCTAAATTGAGGGTATGTGCTCACGAATAGTTTCCTCATGGGGAGTGGAAGAAAAAAGTTAAGATT
Organism: Smutsia gigantea; assembly: GCA_032199065.1. Taxonomy (NCBI): domain Eukaryota; kingdom Metazoa; phylum Chordata; class Mammalia; order Pholidota; family Manidae; genus Smutsia; species Smutsia gigantea. The sequence goes on from JAVSCE010016899.1 coordinate 28,965, forward strand.
TTAGTACTATATAGCACAGAAAAGATGACTTTCTTTTGAAAAAAAAATTGAGGGCAGGTGTTAATAGTTTGCTACCTTGACTAAATAACAGTCTCCTTAGCTGGCATTTCCAGGGTTCAGATATGAGAGATCCTTTGTGATCAACCAAGGTAGTTTAGCTTGAACTTAGGGCTCTTCTTTCAGAAGTAAGTATGGCAACACAAGATCCCTCTTTCCCTGCCACCTCCACACAGAGGATAAGGGATCCTAAACTTTAAGTGACTAACTAGTTTATTACATTAATTAAATTAGATTGTCCTAGTCCAATTAATGAGAGTTCTGGAATCTTCAAAGCACAAAATAACTATTATAGGGATATAACTATAATTAGAAATGAGTTAACACACACAGGCCCTGTGGAAATGTGAGCTGCTTATTAGCTCTCTTTTCTACTAAGCCCACATCTAACTCTCTGATAAACTTCTCTTTCCTAGCTCAGCCCTTTCAGGCTTTGCCTAGTCATTTCCTACTGTCTAAACCAGAGGTTCTCAAATTTTTGATTTGTAGAAACCTTTATACTCTTAATATTGGTGGAGTACCTCAAGGAGCTTTTGTTTATGGGAGTTATGTCTATCTTTACCAGGTATAGTACAAATTAAAACGGAATTTTAAAATATTCATTCGTTAAAAAATAAGCCTATTACATGTTAACATACGTATTTCATGAAAAATACCTGTAGTCCCTAAAATAAAAAATTCAATAGTGCTATTACTTACATTGTTTACACATTTTTTTCATATTATTAATATACAATCACATGAGCTACATTGTGGTTACTAGATTCCCTCCATTATCAAGTCCCCACCACATACTCCAACACAGTCACTGTCCATCAGTGTAGTAAGATGCTGTAGAGGCACTACTTGTCTTCTCTGTGCTATACTGCCTTCCCCGTGACCCCCCCCCCCACGTTATGTGTGCTAATCGTAATGCCTCTTGTTCCCCTTCTCCCTCCCTTCCCACCCACCCTCCCCAGTCCCTTTCCCTTTGGTAACTGTTCGTCCATTCTTGGGTTCTGTGAGTCTGCTGCTGTTTTGTTCCTTCCATTTTTGCTTTGTTCTTATACTCCACAGATGAGTGAAATCATTTGGTACTTGTCTTTCTCTGCCTGGCTTATTTCACTAAGCATGATACCCACCAGCTCCATCCATGTTGTTGCAAGTGGTAGGATTTGTTTTCTTCTTATGGCTGAATAATATTCCATTGTGTATATGTACCACATCTTCTTTACCCATTCATCTACTGATGGACACTTAGTTTGCTTCCATTTCTTGGCTATTATAAATAGTGCTGCGATAAACACAGGGGTGCATATGTCTTTCTGAAACTGGGCTCCTGCATTGTTAGGGTAAATTCCTAGGAGTGGAATTCCTGGGTCAAGTGGTATTTCTATTTTTAGTTTTTTGAGGAACCTCCATACTGCTTTCCACAATGGTTGAACTAATTTACATTCCCACCAGCAGTGTAGGAGGGTTCCCCTTTCTCCACATCCTCGGAAACATTTGTTGTTGTTTGTCTTTGGATGGTGACCATCCTAACTGGTGTGAGGTGATACCTCATTGTGGTTTTAATTTGCATTTCTCTGATGATTAGCGATGTGGAGCATCTTTTCATGTGTCTGTTGGCCATCTAAATTTCTTCTATGGAGAAGTGTCTGTTCAGCTCCCCTGCCCATTTTTTAATTGGATTATTTGTTTTTTGTTTGTTGAGGCATGTGAGCTCTTTATATATTTTGGGTGCCAACCCCTTATCACATATGTCATTTATGAATATATTCTCCCATACTGTTGGATGTCTTTTTGTTCTACTGATGGTGTCCTTTGCTGTACAGAAGCTTTTTAGTTTGATATAATCCCACTTGTTCATTTTTGCTTTTGTTTCCCTTGCCCTGGGAGATATATTCATGAAGAAGTTGTTCATGTTTATATTCAAGAGATTTTTGCCTATGTTTTTTTCTAAGAGTTTTGTGGTTTCATGACTTACATTCAGGTCTTTGATCCATTTTGACTTTACTTTTTTGTATTGAGTTAGACAGTAATCCAGTTTCATTCTCTTACATATAGCTGTCCATTTTTGCCAACACCAGCTATTGAAGAGGCTGTCATTTTCCCCATTGTATATCTATGGCTCCTTTATCATGTATTAATCAACCATATATGGTTGGGTTTCACATCTCTTTAATATCTGGCTTAATAGAAGGTAGCTGGATTTCCCTGTCTGCTTTTACACTCCATCTTTTGCAATTTTGCATATCAAGTATTCTCTGGAAAACTCTGATAGACACCAATGAGAGAATGAGTGAAAAAGGCATAGAATGACTTACTGTGTTTGTTTCATCTGCAAGTTTTGACCTTGCAGATACCCTGAAAGAGTTTCTGTGACCCCCCCAATGGTTTCTCTTCTCAAGTGAAAAAAGGAGTTGCCCATGGCTGTCCATGGCCTCCAAAAGGACAATGTCTTCTTTGGGGAGGTTTGGCAGGGACATAACTAGGGGATGCTTTTGAGGTGCAGCCATCCCCCTATTTTACTGTCCCTTATTATGTCATAGTTTGATTATCAAACTAAGCTTCGGTAGAACTCTGATACCCCAGAGGCTGCTTAGATTGTATCTCTGCTTGAATCCAGTAAAGGTGGTCTTATCCAAGTTGGTGGGAAAAAAAGTTAAATGGTTAGAATTTGCTCAGATTTAGATTTTCTCTTACAAATTATTCATTATATCTATTCTTCTTAGTAAACATTATAAGGCAAGATAAATGAACAGTTAAATCATATTATTACTAATGTAAGACCTTGCAATGATCTTATGAAAATCATAAGTTTGTTTTTTGTTGTGATATATGGGGTCTTGGTTGAGTTTTGTTAAAAATGTATAAACTCAATAGCATTTTCTCCTATGAAATTGTTTCTTATTTGTATGATAGAAATGTATTCTGATTGTATTGTATCTCAACGTCAGCATGGTATTTCATAAAGAACACCATGATTTTCCAGTGCTTTGCCATATGAATAAATTTGAAACTCTGTGCAGAGGGCAACTTGGAAGGAAATGTACAGGTGTAAGCTGATGTGCATGACCTGGCAGAGATTCCTCTCCAGCTCAGATCACGGAGCTGAGAAATCCCTTTTCTTTTTCTGTGCGTTTTTCTGATGCTAATGGCTAAGAGAGAGCACTGAGGGACACCAGCTGTCCAAGCAACCTTCCGAGTGTGCTGCATAACTCCCTTGAGAAGCAGCTGCCACACCTGGCAGTTCTACTTGTTTCATGTGCTAGGCATTCATGCAGCCTAGAAATGTTTATGGGGCATCTACTGTGTGCTTTAACATTGCATTGAGAAAGTCAGCAAAGCACCCCAACTCATTTCCAGACAAAGCTCTCCCTACTGCCTGGAGACAATGTTGAGACCTCTGGGCCAGTAATACCTGCGTTTCTTGCTGAAGGAGGATCAGCGTCATAGAGGAGCACAAGAGTGGCTGGCTGGGAGCCTGCTCTTTGAGGTCCCTGAACCTACATAGACTGACCCTGTCAGTTCCAAAGGTGGAGGAAGCTGGGGTGCGCTGGGATGCCAGTCCTGTTTTGAGAGGCCGACTTAACGTGGAGTTTCCTTTGAAGCAGGGTGACTGAGGGTAATCTTTGCTTATACTCAGCCGATCATTTGACCTAGAAAGCCTACAGAGAAACCGCTGTTGCCAAAAGGGACTTGGAAATAGCTATGAGTGATTTGAAACATGATGTTCACTTCAGAGAGCTCATTTGGAGTTAATCTGGTTTACCTAAAGGCAAAGGCTTACTTGTTCAGAACGACTCCTTACTGGGATTTGCAGGGGATGTAATGCACTTCTCAGAATTCTCTGTGCACCAGCGTGGTTGACTATGGACATTCTGGGAAGGGTCAGTTTACTGATAATGCACAACCACATGTATAAAGGATTTTGAGTGACAAAAACATAATCACAGAAGCTGAAGGTTTGGTTCCAGAGACACCAAGTTATCAGGTTTCTTGCATCATGTAGGTTAATGGGAAATGGGAAACTAGGAGCTGCTGTGTGTTACCCTCTTACACCTTAAACTGTGCTTGTTAGACAGGCACATTTTTAAAATACTTATTTGAATACCTGGAGTACAAGCCCTTCTTTTCCTGCCTGCTTGTCATCCTGCTGGTTGGCTTTGTCCTGTTTCCAGTGAGAACATGTCTTGTCAATGGGTTTCAGCCCCAGGCAAGTTCGCTATGGATTCAATGTGACCAAAGAAATTGACGGCAAAACGTTCTTTGGGGTGACAGGGTTTATTACCTGGCTTGTTCTCCCAGTGGTAGGTCGAGCACTAGCATCTCTGCCTCCGCCCGGAGCACTAGGCCAAGCTCTCTATATAGCACAATAATAGCTTATTGTCTAAAGGTGTGGAAGCAGTAGCCCAGCAGCAGGCCAGTTACATGATCAGGTGGTTTAAGTTCAGTGAGGATCCTGCCCATAGGAACCCCAACTTCCCAACACTCTACCCCTTCAGGATTCTCGCCTCACAATCTACACACTTTTAATCTTCCACAGTGGTCCCTGTGAGAGAAAGCTGGAGCACTGTAACCAGATTCCACAATAGCAACAGAAGATAACAACAACTTAGAGATAATAAAAATTAAGATACAGCAAGATTTTGATACAGGTAACAAAAATTATAATAATCGAGCCAGAGGAGGTTCCTAATAACAAAAATTACAATAATCCTCAAGCCAGAGGAAGTTCCCAATCCAAAAAGACTTTAGGGGCGATAAGATACATGTTTTAATGCCACCAACATAGGCAAATCTTGTCCATCAGGTAGGATGCATGCAAGAGAGTGGTCCTGTGATAGGACTGTAGCAGGAAGGGGGTTACTCCTCTACCTGTGGGGGTTACCGAAGGGTCTATATATAGTGCTACTGGAGGTGCACACGCTGGCCATAATGATAAAACAAAACTCCCCGGTAAGATGCTCCTACCTTCTGGCCGTTCAGGATATACTACTGTGACCTTTGGCTGCCACTCTGCTGTTATTCCAGGAATACACAGGAGCCCAGCTTCCAGGCCTTGTCCCCAAGGTGCCAAGAGAGCCAGCCATCGTTGGTCCATGTGTCAAAAGGTCCAAGGCCATGTCCACTCAATGGAGTCTCCGGGATTCAGTGCAGTTGGTGCTGGCAGCAAGATGTTATCCTGGTGGCCGAACCTCAGCTTCAGTGATTCTTCCTTGGTTTGTACTTGCAGTTGTATAGGGGAGGCAGCCATATGTGTTAACATGTCTACGGGCCTCAGGGCTCCCTTTCGGGGTCTCTTGTTCAGAAGCCGTAGCACAGTCCATAAGTGGACTGACCATCCCTGCAGACTATTGGTATCTGGCTTTAGTCCGGATTTTAACAAGCCACTGTGCCTCTCTATCATACCTGCTGCGGTAGGATTGTGTGGCACATGATACTTCCATTTGATTCCCAGCTGTTACACCCACCCATTCTTGCAGTGTATGTCCAGTAAAATGGGTGCCCTGATCACTCTCAGTTACCTGTGGTTGGCCATAGGCAGCAAAGAGACACTCTAGGCCTCTTTTGGTTGTCTGCTGGTCTGCACAACGGGTAGGAAAAGCAACCAGAAGTCCAGTAGCTTTGTCCACACAAGTCATCGCATACTGATATCCTTCTGACACAGGAAGAGGCCCAATATAGTCTATCTGCCACCTGAGGAGGGGTATAGGCCCTTTAGCTATTGTCCCATGTTGCTGTGGAACTTGGTGTAAGTTCCTATTGGAGTACATGACACACTCCTGCTGGGTTCTGCTGACTTCTTCGCAGGTTAAAGGCAAGCCCCACCGACTGGCCACAGCCCACATTGTCTTTCGCCCCACATGCAACAAACGCTGATGTAGCCATTGGGTTACATCAGAGGCAGGCTTTCCTTCTAACCAACATATCTGGGCCAATTTATCTGCTTCATCATTTCCTGGGGATGCCAGTGGCAAATGACCTGTCACATGGTATACTGTAATTATTTTAGTCTGACCACAGGCCCATACGTCTTGCCACAATTCTTCCCCCAGAGGGGTCAGTGACCAACCAGCCAGTTAGCATGGTACCTGGTTGGTAGCCACAGGGTCAAGCCCCGATAGACAGCCCAGCTGTCAGTGCAGACAACTATAGGGGAGGGCTCCTGGCTGATCACAAGTCACACAGCCCACAACTCTGCCCACTGGCTGCTCTTCCCCTCACCATATTCTATCCATATTGTCTCAGTCTTAGGATGGAAAGCTATGGCCCTCCATTTTGGGCGCTGCCCACGGCTGGAGCCATCTGTGTACCATGCATCTTCGGGTATAGGGGCTTTTCCCTCCCTATAGTGACTCTCTCCTACTAATGGTTCAAAAGCAAGTTCTTCCTGCTTTTCACTAGTATATGTCACCAGCCCCAACAAGTGTTGGAGTTCTTCACTCAAGGGGCTACTAAAGAGGGCACTACGCTGCTGTAGGTAAGCACCCCACTTGGCTAGTGTGGGTATTTGTGCCACACCACTCCTTCGTTTTTGGGTCCAGTCTCGTACCCATCCCAAGATGGGATAAGTGGTTATTACCTCTATCGGGGCCATTCCAGTGATGGGTTCTGTAGCCAGCAAGGTGTGATACATGGCAGCCAGTTGTTTTTCTATCAAAGTGTATCGTACCTCTGCCCCTTCCCCGAGTTGTGACCAGAATCCAACGGGTTGGCGAGTTTGTTCAAGTCCATGCCAGAGACCCCAGCCATAACCGTCTTCAGTGACATGAACGTCCAGCTCACAGGGCCTTGATGGGTATATCACACTCAAGACCTGCATGACCTTGACTGCCCGTTTTGCTGTAGTAAAGGCAGATGCACATGTCTCATCTCAGTCCCACCTGACGCCCTTTCATAGCAACCGGTATAAGGGCTTCAGAATTTGTGCCAAGTGCGGGATAAACACTCTCCACTAGCCTAGAAGACCCAGAAACTCCTATAGCAATGCTACAGTTGTGGGGGTAGGAAAGGCCTGAACTTTATCTATAACTGCTTCTGGTATAACTTTGGTCTTGCCCGACCAGACGACCCCCAAGAATTTGACAGACAAACCAGGTCCCTGAATCTTGGTGCTGTTCACAGCCCATCCTTTCTCCTGTAAATGTTGCAGCAGTCTAGGTGCTGCACCTTCTAGATCTGAAAGAGAATTTGAGATGAGCATGACATCATCAGTATAAATGGTACAGCTGCACTGTTGGTGGTTTCTCTCATGTAGCCACGTCCTGGGCTACAAGTCCATGACAAATGGTGAGGCTGTGGAGGTATCCCTGTGGGAGGACGGTGAAAGTCCATTGCTGTCCTTCCCATGTGAAAGCAAACAGTTCCTGACTTTCCTGCTCAATGTCAATGGAAAAGAAGGCATTAGCAAGATCTATCACATAATGATATGTTCCTAGTTCATGGCTGAGAGTATCCATCAAGCCTGCAATAGAGGGGACAGCAGCATGCATAGGGAGTGTGACTTTATTCAGTTCTCTGTAATCCGCAGTCATACGCCAGGAGCCATCTGGCTTTTTTACTGGCCACACTGGGGAATTAAAAGGACTATGGGTGGGCTTTATAATACCCACCTTTTCCAGCTCCTGGAGAGTTTCTCCAATCTCTTTATGCCCTCCAGGCAGTTTGTATTGTTTGGTATTAGTCACTCGCGGAGGCACAGGCAAAGGTATGGGCGGGTGTGTGCCCAGCATGTCCCGTTAGGACTGCCTTAACCACATGTATTCTCAGTCTGAACTCACCTGCAGTGGTCTGCAACCATAGACACTGCAGGATATCAACCCCCCAAATATACTCAGGGATAGGAGATAATATACACAGCATACTCTTTTGGGGATAGATACCCTATTCCCAAAGGTATTTGGGCTTTTTTCACTCTGATAGCCTTCCCCCCATATCCATCTATGATAGTGGGGATCCCAGGGAACCGTTCAGGGTTACCATGAATCAGTGAACATTCAGCCCCTGTGTCTACCAGAGCCAGGACACGTTGTATGTTCACTGGAGACCAATAAATAGCTATTTCAACATGTGGCCTCTGGTCACCCCCTGGTCCCTCAGAGCAGATACCTTGACCTTCCCCTCAATCAAACCATATTCCCCAATCACCTTCCTGTGTGGGCTCAAGTGAGGTTGCCTCCCTCTCCAGCAGGAAGTCTTGCAAACATACAGGCTGGACTCGTGGCTCTGTCTCTGACCTCTGCCTCTTTGGTCTTAATGGCTGGAGCTGCTGCTCTGGTTTCAGCTGTTGCCATAGCTCTAGTAAGGTCCTATTTGACTTCCCATCTAATTTCCTTCCACCTGCTCCTGCCCATATTAAATCAACCCACATCTGGGTCCTCGTAACTCTCATGGTGCCCTGTAAATTCTTCTTGTGAGTAACAGCTGATATTTCTTTCTGGATTCTCGTGGCTTCAGCCTCTCCTAAGTGTGCTACTGTACGTGTCACCTCACTTATGGGATGCCGTACATGAGGGGAAAGAATGGCCACTAGAGATCCAAAGAGGGATGTAGGAGCTGTTTGAAGTACAATATTTCTCATCCCAGTAGTGAAATTCTCTTCATCTGGGCCATAATTCTCTGGACTATAGATGGCATTTCTCATGCCTAGCTCTCGTAGCACCTGTTGGAGTTCAGCATATGTCTGCCATCTAACAGGAGAGGATGGTAGATCACCCAGATTGGGCCACACAGCACGAAGTGCAGCCATGAGCCAATCGAGGAGGGAGTGACTCCCTGGGGTCTGGTGTGCATTTTGTAATCGCTGCCTCAAGGCAGACTGAGTCCCACAGATGCAGGAGCCAAGCTGATACTGACTCCGAGGGCTTCTGCCTAAACTGGGAGCCTGAGTATTGGGGCGGACCATAGAGTGCTCCATGACCTGGGGAGGGGGCTGCTCCTCTCCTTGGGGAACCTTCATCTGCTGTGTCTTTGTTTTCTTTACAACCACTGGGCGTGCTTTCAATACAGGAGGCGCCACTGCCTCTGGCATCATCCCTTCATCTTTCTCCAGCTCCTCCATTACTGGGGCTGATGGCTCCTTTCTCTCCCCTCCCCTGAGTGCCTCCTCTGCTACAACCTTTACCTTTTCTAGTGTACCTCGCAGCAATGCTACCTCAGTCTTCAGAAGCCCTCTTACCTTCAGCTCAATGCTTCGCAACTGACATTCTCGTGCCACCTCCGCCTGTGCTTCCCTCAGGAGTTCATCTTTTTCCTTGATGGCCTCTTCCTCCTTCAGAACACCTGGCAGCGCTGCCATCTTGTTCTGTAAAGGATTGTTTACCTCTCTAATGGCCTCTTGCTGCTGGCATTCTCATGCCATCTCCTCTCTCATCAATACCGTTTCTCTCTTTAGGGAATCCACAGAAGTTTGCAGCTCACGTTCTTGTGCTGCCATTTCTTGAGTCCCTTCTGTAGACCTTTTTAATATTGTGAGAAGCAGCCAACCCACAGTCTCCGCTGCCTCACGGGCACTCTGTTTCTCAAATGATCTACTTACTATACCAAAGGCCTCCCCTACTGCCTTAGGTGTCACCTCCACTTGTCTTCAGTCCTGGGGTGGGGCCCCGTCCTCTAGGAGGCAAGCCACCTCAGACCACATACCCATTGGGGGACAATCCACTGTCTCCCCATTCACAGGGGCAGCCCTCTGAAGCACCCCTCCCATAAGGGCAGCCTGTCTTTTTCCTTGGTCAACAATGAATCCTGCCAACTACACCAATTGTCTTGCCAATGGGTTTCAGCCCCAGGCAAGTTTGCTATGGATTCAATGTAACCAAAGAAATTGACAGCAAAACGTTCTTTGGGGTTAAAGGGTTTATTACCTGGCTTGTTCCCCTTGCGGTAGATCGAGCACTAGCGTGTCTGCCTCCACCCAGAGCACTGGGCCGAGCTCTCTATACTGCACAATAATATCTTATTGCCTAAAGGTTTGGAAGCAGTAGCCTAGCAACAGGCCAGTTACATCATCAGGTGGTTTAAGTTCAGTGAGGATCCTGACCATAGGAACCCCAACTTCCCCACAAACATCTGCATATTTCTCTCAGCAGTTGCGATTAAAAGAAACTCCTCAAAGTGTTGCCTTCTCCCATTACTGTTTAACACATAGTTCAAAATGCTTGTTAGTTTCAGGCATAATAGTTTCCTGAACTAGGTAATTATTTATAAATATCACATTGGTTTTGTATTTTGTTTTTACGTTTAACCTTTTTTTTTTTTCAATTTATTGAAAGTAAAAACAATGACAACAAAATTTATCCCCAGCCCACCTCCACTGCTGGCGACCACCAGTCTGTTCTCTGTGGCTCTGGGCTTGGGAATCAATGATTCATTGGTTATCTCCTTGATAAGACAGATCATAAGGTTTTTGTCTCTCTCAGAGTTGTTTCACTTAGTATAATGCCCTTGTGGTCTGTCCATGTTGTAACAAACAGCAAGATTTCATTCTTTTTTATGGCTGAATAATATTCCTGCGTGTGTGTGTGTGTGTAGTACAATCTCTCTATCCATTCATCCATAAATAGACACTTTGGTTGTTTCCATATCTTGGGTTTTATAAATAATGCTGCCATGAACATGAGGGTGCAGATACCTTTTTGAGTTACTGTTTTTGTTTGTTTTTTTGGGATTCCCAGGAGTGGGATAGCTAGACCATATAGTAGTTCTATTTTCAATTTTTTAAGAAACGTCCACACTGTTTCTCACAGTGGTTGCACCACACTATATTCCTGCCAACAGTGCACAAGGGCTCCTTTGTCCACATCTTCACCAACAGTTGCTATTTCTTATTGCTCTGATAATAGCCATTCTAACAGGCATAAGGTGATATCTCATTGTGGTTTTGATTTACAATTCCTAGTGAATTGTGATGTGGAGCCTCCTTCCATGTACCTATTGACCATCTGTGTGTCTTCTTTGGAAAAATGTCTATTCAGATCCTCTGCCCATTTTCAAATCAGATTGTTTTTTACTAGTGAGTTGTATAAGTTCTTTAAGTATTTTGGATATTAACCCCTTATCAGATTATGGTTTGCAAATATTTTCTCCAAGTCTGTATGTTGCCTTTTCATCTTGTTGGTGGTTTCCTTTGCTTTATTATTTATAAATACCATTTGTTGTATTTATGTTTTTTCATGTTCAAAATACTGATGTCTTTGAGAATGGAAATGGAGTTTTTTATCTTAGCAGGTTGGACCAGTGTTTGGAGGTCATAATAGAAAAGTTACACTGCTGACTTGGTATTATTTGATTATTTCATTCACTAATCTGAATTAATTATCCTCAGTTTATATTGAGACTCTCGTAGGCCCTTGGCTACAAATCATGGAAATACTAAGTATGGAACTTTAAAGGGCTCAGTTTTGGATGGATTTGCAAAGTCGATCTTCCCAGTTTTTAGGAGCAAGTTGGCATTTCACACCAGCTATTTCACTTAAGACATATCTAGGAGATGGTTAGCTTTGTAGAGTTACTGCAAATAGCCACACCATGACCTACTTGAGTTTCCTGCATTCACTTCCAAGTGTTGAGTGTGCAGTGGAGGCAAAGGCCCACTACTACCATTTTTCAATTTAAGATAAACTAGCCAATCATAATAAGCATCACATTTGAAATATAGGGTGGCTACTACATGGATGTAGATGAGATGGAACAAATCTTTACAGATATATATATTGAACAAACCATCTTTCAAAAGTAGAGATTTCAAGGTATTACATATGTTGGACAAACCAATCTTAAGAAGGAAGGAATTTTTTTAAGGTAAGATTTTCTACAATATTTTTATTGAATGAGAAGAGTTAAAACTTCTGCTTTTAGTAAATTTTTTTTTTCTGGAGCAAGAGAATTGGGCTGGGGTAGCATAAAAATGATGACATTAGAATGTCCAAAACAATGGGAGACTTTGTTTTCAAGGTTGAGGTTTCATTGTTTTTATCATAATATACTCTTGACAACTAAATAATTTCTGCTGCACATTGATGATAACAGACAAACCAGAAGGCAATCAAATAATCCTTATTGTCTTCCACAAACTGGGAGAGAGTAACTAAGCCTTCCTCAGTGTCAACAAAGTGGATTTTTATCAAAACTATAAAAATGTTAAGGTTTCTTTTTATGTTATTTTAGTGGCAATTTTATCTTGAGTAACTGGTTATGTTCAGTTTTTGGTGTTTTTCTTTCCTATTTGAAAGACTCTTTAGGGATTTTTTAATTTAATTGCTTATTTGTTTTAAATTTGAAACATTTAAGATTTTTTTTTCTGAGATACTATTTCTAAAAATATATTTTATACTGTGAATAGTGGGGTTTTTTTGTATTTCTGACTCTGCTGTATTTTGGGGGAAAGAGTTGGGATCCTTTTTGAGGTCAAGAATTTTTAAGTTAAGAATGAAGGAAGAAAAAAACATCAAAATCTAAATAAACTAGTATTAAATAAATTGATGTCTAATCCCTTGAAAGCCAAGGTTTTGTCTGGTATCTACTTACCCTTCATGCCTTGTCTGTTGAGCTGATTGATGAAGGGTGAATCTGCTTCCCCCCATTAAGTGTTTCTCCGCAATTCCTGAGGATTCCTGTTTAACAGAAACTCTTTCAAGGCATTTGCTGATTAAGATGACAGAATGCAAACAGTTCCACTTGGGACACTATCTCTTAACTTTTGTAATACTGTTTTTCTTTCAAATGTAGGTTTTAATCTGTTTATCACTTTCCCTGTGTGCCTGTTTTTCCCATGGTCATAGCCACATGCTATTACAACTACATGCAATCCATATGCCTTGGGCAAAGGCTACAAGAAACAGAAAAAGGAAAATACCTGTTATGTTAGAAATGTTAGTTGAAAGTAATTTTTTTAAATTGCTTAATGCTGCTAGCATTATTTCAGAAATATATAACATTCAAAGGAAGACAATTTTGTTTTGAACATCTTGAAAAAAACCTTTTTTTTAGCTTTTTCCATTTTGCTGTTTTATACCTTCATTCCATGAATTTAAGTCATTTTGAGATCAGTCATAGCTGAGAGCTGTGCCTTTTGAGTTTTTTTGTTGGTAAATATTCCTAAATACTAAGTATCAACTGAAACACAAAAGTAAATTGATGAATGACATATATCACTAAAAAAGATTTCCTTTAGTATAAGGCAGGTTACTGTCTCCAAACTTTAAATATTTTTAAAGTGATTATAAGCTTCCTTATAATGAAATGCCTGCCGTTATTAAATAGGCTCATTCATTCATTCGTTCAACATATATAATTGTTGATTGCTTTCCATATGAGCTACTTTCTATATACTGAGCACCGGAGATGCAGTCAGTCATGAGCAGAATAGTCTTGATTCTCCCTTGGAGTTTATTTATATATTAGTTCATCTAATAGATAATTTCTGAACACCAGCCATTTGGTGAGCACTGTTGTACAAGTTGGGTCACTCACTGTGGAGGGAGAAACAAGCAGTAAGTACATAGATAAATGATCAAGATCATTTCAGAAAGGAATCAGTGCTTTAAAGACGATCACACAGGGTGACCTAATCATGCACATGGGCTGACCTACTTTATAGACTAGTAGAGGACATAAATATTAGTATAAGTAATTGCACAGATGAACATGATAAGTGCCCATAAAGGAAAAATTAAGAGTACTGTGAGACCATATAAGTGAGGGAGGTGGGACTAGTTCATTTTGAGAGAGTTAGGGGAGGTTTTCTGGAGGAAGTGACATTTTAGCTAAGATCTGAATGATGATGAGGTGTGTTAGTTTTCAAGGACTGTCATAACTAGTGCCACAGACAAAGTGACTTAAACAACAGAAATTTTATTGTCTCGTGGTTCTGGAGACTAGAAATCTGAGATCAAGTAGTTAGCATTCCTTGGCTTGTACACACGTCAACCATCTCTGCCTTCATCTTCACATGGGATCTCCCTGTGTGCATGTCTGTCCAAATTTCCCCTTCTATAAGAACACCAGTCATACTGGATTAGGGCCACCCACTCCAGTGTGACCTAATCTTAACAAATTTCCATATTGGCCCCATTTTCAAATGAGGTCACATTCTGAGGTACTTGGGGTTACAACTTCAACATATGAATTCTGGGGGGACACAATTCAGCCCGTAACGCAAAGAGCTAGCCAAGTGAAGAAGAGCGGACGGGAATGCTTTTTTCAGGAAAAGAAAACAGCACATGACGGTCTTGTGTTAGAAAGAAGCATGGTTCCTTTAAGGAATGGAATATGGCTGAAGCAGAGACTCGAGAGCAAGAGTGGAGTGAGGTGGCCTCTCAAATGGGAAGGTAGGGCGGATAGGACCTCAAGGCCAGCGGGATGTGTTGTGGAGGAGAGAGTAAACAGAGGTAACTTCCCACGTTTCTAGTCATGTTGAGTTAAACTGTTCTAAACATTTCCAGGTAAAGATAGCCAGTACACAGGAATTTGAGTCTGTAGATCAAGAGAGGGGCTGAGGTGTAGATAAGAATTGGGGAGTCAACTGCATTATACATCAAAGATAGCTAAAATTGCTCAGTGAGAGTGTTTTTAGATGAGACGGCTGGGACTTAGAACCTTGAAAAGCACCCATATTTAAGAACAGGCCAGAAGAAAAAGCCAATAAAAAGGCAAAAAGAGCAATACACAGTACAAAGACCTGGATGAGATACTGCTCAGAAAAACAAGATAGAAGAAAGGTTTGAGAAAGAGGGACTGGTTTATGGCACCAAATACTACACAGAAGTCAATAGAATGAGACCTGAAGAGAACTCCTTTGCCAGTTTGAGGTTATTCGCAACTTTAGTAAGACCAGGCTATGTAGCAAGGTCAAAGTGGGAACCAGGTTTGTATGTTTGAGGAGTAAAAGACAGGGGAGGAAGCAGAGGAGTAAGTATAGTAAATATATTTATACACTATGTATACTTGTACAATAAATGTATAGTAAATATGTTTATATACTATATATACTTGTTATATAAATGTGTAGTGAATATATTAAGAGTTGGCAGTAAAGGGGAGATGGTAGGAGGGGGCACAAAAGTCATAGAAGGTGGCATGATTGGAAGCCAAGAGCAGAAAATCAGTGGGCATAGGGGTGGATATAGGGAGACAGATACTAGGGAAGTGTTTCTGTGCAAGGTTTGCTTCCTTTTATCCAGAAGTCAGGAAACATGGAAAGTATTATGATTCTCCTGCAAGAATTAAGGTTTAAATAAAACCAAGAGCTGGTTCTTTGAAAAAATAAACAAAATAGATAAACCCCTAGCCAGACTCATTAAGAGAAAAAGAGAATCTACACACATAAACACAATCAGAAATGAGAAAAGAAAAATCACGATGGACCCCACAGAAATACAAAGAATCATAAGAGAATATTATGAGAATCTATATGCTAACAAGCTGGAAAACATAGAAGAAATGGACAACTTCTTAGAAAAATACAACCTTCCACGACTGACCAAGCAAGAAACAGAAAAACTAAACAGAACAATCACCAGCACGAAATCGAATTGGTAATCAAAAAACTACCCAAGAACAAAACCCCCGGGCCTGATGGATTCACCTCTGAATTCTACCAGACATATAGAGAAGAAATAACACCGATTCTCCTTAAAGTTTTCCAAAAAATAGAAGAGGAGGGAATACTTCCAAACTCATTCTATGAAGCCAGCATCACTCTAATACCAAAACCGGGCAAAGACCTCGCCAAAAAAGTAAATTACAGACCAATATCCCTGATGAAAATAGATGCAAAAATACTCAACAAAATATTAGCAAACCGAATTCAAAAATACATCAAGAGGATCATACACCATGACCAAGTGGGATTCATCCCAGGGATGCAAGGATGGTACAACATTCGAAAATCCATCAACATCATCCACCACATCAACAAAAAGAAGAACAAAAACCACATGATCATCTCCATAGATGCTGAAAAAGCATTTGACCAAATTCAGCATCCATTCCTAATTAAAACTCTCAACAAAATGGGTATAGACGGCAAGTACCTCAACATCATAAAGGCTATATATGACAAACCCACAGCTAACATCATACTTAACGGCGAGACACTGAAAGCTTTTCATCTAAGATCGGGAACAAGACAGGGATGCCCACTCTCTCCACTGTTATTCAACATAGTACTGGAGGTCCTAGCCACAGCAATCAGACAAAACAAAGACATACAAGGCATCCAGATTGGTAAAGAAGAAGTCAAATTGTCACTATTTGCAGATGACATGATACTGTACATCAAAAACCCTAAAGACTCCACTCCAAAACTACTAGAACTAATATCTGAATTCAGCAAAGTTGCAGGATACAAAATTAACACACAGAAATCTGTTGCTTTCCTATACACTAATGATGAACTAACAGAAAGAGAAATCATAAAAACAATTCCATTCACAATTGCATCAAAAAGAATAAAATACCTAGGAATAAACCTAACGAAGGAAGTGAAAGACCTGTACTCTGAAAACTACAAGACACTCCTAAGAGAAATTAAAGAAGACACTAACAAATGGAAATGCATCCCATGCTCTTGGCTAGGAAGAATAAATATTGTCAAAATGGCTATACTACCTAAAGCAATCTACAGATTCAATGCAATCCCTATCAAACTACCAACAGCTTTCTTCAATGAACTGGAACAAATAATTCTAAAATTCATATGGAACCACAAAAGACCCCGAATAGCCAAATCAATCCTGAGAAGGAGGAATAAAACAGGGGGAATTACACTCCCTGACTTCAAGCTCTACTACAAAGCCACAGTAATCAAGACAATTTGGTATTGGCACAAATACAGACCCACAGACCAGTGGAACAGAATAGAAAATCCAAACATTAACCCAAACATATACAGTCAGTTAATATTTGATAAAAGTGCCTTGGATATACAATGGGGAGATGACAGCCTCTTCAGCAGCTGGTGTTGGAAAAACTGGACAGCTACATGTAAGAGAATGAAACTGGACTACTGTCTAGCCCCATACACAAAGGTAAACTCAAGGTGGATCAAAGACCTGAATGTAAGTCATGAAACCATAAAACTCTTAGAAAAAAACATAGGCAAAAATCTCTTGGACATAAACATGAGCAACTTCTTCATGAACATATCTCCCGGGCAAGGGAAACAAAAGCAAAAATGAACAAGTGGGACTATATCAAGCTGAAAAGCTTCTGTACAGCAAAGGACACCATCAGTAGAACAAAAAGACATCCTACAGTATGGGAGAATATATTCATAAAAAACGTATCTGATAAAGGGTTGACATCCAAAATATATAAAGAACTCATGCACCTTAACAAACAGAAAGCAAATAATCCAATTAAGAAATGGGCAGAGGACATGAATAGACACTTCTCCAAAGAAGAAATTCAGATGGCCAACAGGCACATGAAAAGATGCTCCTCATCGCTAATCATCAGAGAAATGCAGATTAAAACCACAATGAGATATCACCCCACACCAGTGAGGATGGCCAACATCCAAAACACAAACAACAACAAATGTTGGCGAGGATGTGGAGAAAAGGAAACCCTCCTACACTGCTGGTGGGATTGCAAATTAGTTCAACCATTGTGGAAAGCAGTATGGACGTTCCTCAAAAAACTCAAAATAGAAATAGTATTTGACCCAGGAATTCGACTCCTAGGAATTTACCCTAAGAATGCAGCAGCCCAATTTGAAAAGGACAGGTGCACCCCTATGTTTATTGCAGCACTATTTACAGTAGCCAAGAAATGGAAGCAACGTAAGTGTCCATCAGTAGATGAATGGATAAAGAAGATGTGGTACATATACACAATGGAATATTATTCAGCCATAAGAAGAAAACAAATCCTACCATTTGCAACAACATGGATGGAGCTAGAGGGTATTATGCTCAGTGAAATAAGCCAATCCGAAAAAGACAAGTATCAAATGATTTCACTCATATGTGGAGTATAAGAACAAAGAAAAAATACTGAAGGAACAAAACAGCAGCGGACTCATAGAACCCAAGAACGGACTAATAGTTACCAAAGGGAAAGGAACTGGGGAAAATGGGCGGGAAGGGAGGGATAAGAGGGAAAAAGGGGCATTATGATTAGCAGATATAATGTTGGGGGGGCACGGGGAGGGCAGTACAACTCAGAGAAGACAAGTAGTGATTCTATAGCATCTCACTACGCTGATGGACAGTGACTGTAATGGGGTTGGTGGGGGGGACCTGATGAAGGGGTAGTTTAATAACCGTAATATTGCACATGTAATTGTAGATTTATGATAATAAAATAGATTATTTAAAAAAAAGAATTGAGGTTTAGAAATTCAAGGTGGTGGCATGAGAGGTGAGACAGAGAACTCCTCCCAAAACCACAAGTAGTATGAAAATATAGTTAATTAATACAACTAACCCTAAAACAGCAACAGGAAAGAAGGCTGAACCAGTCTGCATACAGACATCATGAACAGAGCAGACCTCATGAAACAGGGCACCAGCTCCACTTCCCAACAACCCCCTACCTCACTCTAGGGGCTGAGCAGCTTCAGAGACTGGAGTTTCTGGGCACTAGAGGGCACAACATCGAAATATGAAACATCAAAAGAATCTGGTTCAGACCAAAATCTCACAAACTCCAGAAAAAGGGCCAAATGAAACTGAACTCACCAATCTTCCTGAAAGAGAGTTCAAAAAAAAAATCATAAACATGCTTATGGAGGTACAGAAAAATATTCAAGAACTCAAGACCAAATTTAAGTCAGAGATTCAATCATTAAGAAATTCCATATCTGAAATGAAACATACAATGGAGGGATTTAAAAGCAGATTGGATGTAGTAGAAGAGACGGTAAATGGAATAGAAATTAGAGAAAAGGAATACAAGGAAGCTGAGGCACAGAGAGACAAAAGAATCTCTAAGAATGAAAGAATATTAAGAGAACTGTGTGACCAATCCAAACGGAACAATATTCGCATAATAGGGCTACCAGAAGAAGAAGAGAGAGAAAAAGAGATAGAAAGTGTCATTGAGGAGGTAATTGCTGAAAAATTCCCCAATCTGGGGAAGGAGATAGTCTTTCAAGCCATGGAGGTGCACAGATCTCCCAACGCAAGGGATCCAAGGAAGACAACATCAAGACATAATAATAATTAAAATGGCAAAGATCAAGGATAAAGAAAGACATAAAAGCAGCTAGAGAGAGAAAAAAGATCATATACAAAGGGAAACCCATCAGGCTATCATCAGATTTATCAACAGAAACCTTACAGGCCAGAAGGGAGTGTCATGATGTATTTAATGCAATGAAGCAGAAGAGCCTCAAACTAAGAATACTCTACCCAGCAAGGTTACCATTTAACTTTGAAGGAGGGATTAAACAATTTTCAGATAAGCAAAAGCTGAGAGACTTTACTCCCACAAACCACCTCTACAGTGCATTTTGGAGGGACTCCTGTAGATAGAAGTATTCCTTAGGCTAAATAGATGTCACCCAAGGGATAGAAAAAGAGTACAGAATATGTTTGATAACATACAAAGAATGGAGGAGGAAAAAAAAAGAATCTTTAGGTAGTGTTTGTAATAGCATACGAAGTGAGTTAAATTTGACTGTTAGATAGTAAGGAATTATCCTTGAACCTTTGGTAACCACGAATCTAAAGTCTACAGTGGAAATAAGTACATACCTATCAATGATCACCCTAAATGTAAATGGTCTGAATGCACCAATCAAAAGACATAGAGTCATTGAATGGATAAAAACAAGACCCATCACATAGATATGCTGCCTAGAAGAGACTCACTTCAAACCCAAAGACATACAGAGACTGAAAGTAAAGAGATGGAAAAGGATATTTCATACAACTAATGAGAAAAAAGCAGGAGTTGTACTACTTGTATCAGAAAAAATAGACTTCAAATATTCTAATACCAAAACCAGGCAAAGACACCACAAAAAAAGAAAATAAGAGACCAATATCCCTGACGAACATAGATGCAGAAATACTCAACAAAATATTATTAAACTGAATTCACAAATACAGCAAAAAGATTATCCATCATGATCAAGTGGGATGCAAGGATGGTAGAACATTCAAAAATTCATCAACATCATCCACTACATCAACAAAAGAAGGACAAAAACCACATGATCATCTCCAAAGATGCTGAAAAAGCATTCGACAAAATTCAACATCCATTCATGATAAAAACTCTCAACAAAATGGGTAGAGAGGGCAAGTACCTCAACATAATAAAGGCCATATATGACAAACCCACAGCCAACATTATACTTAACACCTAGAACCTGAAAGCTTTTCCTTTAAGATCGGGAACAAGACAAGGATGCCCACTGTCCCCACTTTTATTCAACATAGTTCT
Source organism: Smutsia gigantea (assembly GCA_032199065.1). Lineage (NCBI taxonomy): Eukaryota > Metazoa > Chordata > Mammalia > Pholidota > Manidae > Smutsia > Smutsia gigantea. The sequence goes on from JAVSCE010016899.1 coordinate 49,401, forward strand.
GGAGGTCCTAGCCACGGCAAACAGACAACACAAAGAAATAAAAGGCATCCATATCTGTAAGGAAGAAATCAAAACTGTCCCTGTTTGCAGATGACATGATATTGTACATAAAAAACCCTAAAGAACCCCTTCCAAAACTACTAGATCTAATATCTGAAATCAGCAATGTTGCGGGATACAAAATTAATATGCAAAAATCTGCTGCATTCCTATACACTAATGATGAACTAGCAGAAGGAGAAATCAGGAAAACAATTCCATCCACAATTGCATCAATAAGAATAAAATACTTAGGAATAAACCTAACCAAGGAACTGAAAGACTTATTCTCTGAAAACTACAAGACACTCATGAGAGAAATTAAAGAGGAAACCAATAAATGGAAACATCCCATGCTCATGGATAGGAAGAATTAATATTGTCAAAATGGCCATCCTGCCGAAAGCAATCTACAGATTCAATGCAATCCCTATGAAAATATCAGCAGCATTCTTCAGAGAACAGAGCAAACAGTTCTAAAATTCATATGGAACCAAAAAAGACCCAGAATAGCCAAAGCAATCCTGAGAAGGAAGAATAAAGCAGGGGGAAATACGCTCCCTGACTTCAAGCTCTACTACAAAGCCACAGTAATCAAGACAATTTGGTACTGGCACAAGAACAGATCCATAGACCAATGGAACAGACTAGAGAGCCCAGATATAAACCCAAGCATATATGGTCAATTAATGTACAATAAAGGAGCCTTGAATATACAATGGGGAAATGACAGCCTCTTCAACAGCTGGTGTTGGCAAAACTGGACAGCTACATGTAAGAGAATGAAACTGGATTATTGTCTAACCCCATCCATAAAAGTAAACTCAAAATGGATCAAAGACGTCAATGTAAGTCATGAAACCATAAAACTCTTAGGAAAAAACATAGGCAAAAATCTCTTGAACACAAACATGAGCAACTTCTTCATGAACATATCTCCTGGGCAAGGGAAACAAAAGCAAAAATGAACGAATGGGACTATATCAAACTAAAAAGCTTCTGTTCAGGAAGGGATACCATCAGTAGAAGAAAAAGACATCCTACAATATGGGAGAATATATTCATTAATGACATATCTGATAAGGGGTTGACATCCAAATTATATAAAGAGCTCATGCACCTCAACAAACAAAAAGCAAATAAGCCAGTTAAAAAATGGGCAGAGGTGCTGAACAGACACTTCTCCATAGAAGAAATTCAGATGGCCAACAGGCACATGAAAAGATGCTCCACAACGCTAATCATCAGAGAAATGCAAATTAAAACCACAATGAGATATCACCTAACACCAGTTAAGATGGCTAACATCCAAAAGACAAACAACAACAAATGTTGGTGAGGATGTGGAGAAAGGGGAACCCTCCTACACTGCTGGTGGGAATGTAAAATAGTTCAACCATTGTGGAAAGCAGTATGCAGGTTCCTCAAAAAACTCAAAAACAGAAATACCATTTGACCCAGGAATCCCACTCCTAGGAATTTACCCTAAGAATGCAGCAGCCCAGTTTGAAAAAGACAGATGCAACCCTGTGTTTATCACAGCACTATTTACAATAGCCAAGAAATGGAAGCAACCTAAGTGTCCATCAGTAGATGAATGGATAAAGAAGATGTGGTACATATACACAATGGAATATTATTCAGCCATAAGAAGAAAACAAATCCTTCTATTTGCAACAACATGGATGGAGCTAGAGGGTATCATGCTTAGTGAAATAAGCCAGGCAAAGAAAGGCAAGTATCAAATGATTTCACTCATCTGTGGAGTATAAGAACAAAGCGAACACTGAAGGAACAAAACAGCAGCAGACTCACTGAACCCAAGAGTGGACTAACAGTTACCAAACGGAAAGGGATTGGAGTGGATGTGTGGAAAGGGAGGGATAAGGGGGAAAAGGGGTCATTACGATTAGCTTGTATAATGTAGGGGGGTCACACAGGGAAAACAGTATAACACAGAGAAGACAAGTAGTGATCCTATAGCATCTTACTACGCTGATGGACAGTGACTGTAATGGGGTATGTGGTGGGGACTTGATAAATGGGGGAGTCTCGTAACCATAATGTTGTTCATGTAATTGTACATTATTGATAGCAAAAAAAAAAGACTTAAGGTTTATTACTCACAGAGCAGATTGCTGATTCACAGGATCCCATTGATAACCAATCCTAAGCAAAAGCAGGAAGCACAGAGACAGGGAGCTGCAGGTTGGGATGGATGTGTCAGCAAACCCGGGTGAGAGCACAAGGGAATCCTGTCACGTCGTTCCTGCTTGTGGCTCTTGCCATGTGTTAGCATGATTCCTGGCCCTGCCTATAGCTCTTAGTGAGTCATGCTTGCAGACAAAATAAATACCTATAAGTTTACTCCCACTGTATATTTTGATTCCAGTGAGTGGTGTTCCAAGAAATAAGTCCTGACAGCAAAATAAGTTCTTAGGTTGGCAATTTGGGCATGGGATTCTGTGTAGTGCCAGCAACCTTGCTAGGAGATTTAAGTGTTGCCCTTTTTTAATACTACCTAATAATGTTTGCTGAGGGTTTCCAGTTTTGATATTTGCTACAGACTAAACTTATTTGTAAATGCTTTCATTGAACAAATGCAAAGAGAAGATGTGAATGTGCGCCTGGAATATATCAACATGAAATCAGAAACTGACCTATAATCTGAATTCGCAAAGCAATATTGACTTTAATGGCAAAGGCAAAATTAGGGTGAGCAGACAGTTGTATTGTTAAAGGAAATGTGCATAAATGAAACAAAATATGCCTGAATGCCTGACTGGGAGATAATGCCATCTCTGCTGAATGAAAGAAATCTTTCTATGTCTGGAGTATTTGTCATGAGACAAAGATCAGGACTTTCACTGTTTTGTATGTTTTAAAACTTTCATTTAAAAATGCTGACTTTTATATATCAAATATTTTTAATACTATTTATGTATATATGTTATATATCATAAATATATGATGTATGATAATACTTTCATATATCATATTTTTACATATCAAATAATAAATGGAAATTATGTTAATATTCACTTCATCTAGTATTTCCTATTACGTGTATCAGGTACAGATCATTTTTATGTATTATTGAAATATATGATCTTGTCACAATATACTGATTGGTAATGATAATGAACCATGCATTTATTATTAAAGCTCTTATGTTACAGAAAACCTCTGAAACTTTTAGAATAACTCATGGGAAAATTACTCATTGTCATAGTGACAGTAATTCACTATATTTAATTATTGTCACCCATTATTTAAACACACAAACATATGAAACATACAGAAATAACTTATGATATTGAGAATTCCTGGGGATTCCATTTCTTGTTTCTGAATCCTCAAGATTTAGAAACACCACCTAAGACACTAATTTGACCCAAAGGATAAGGTAAAGGACACTGGTAGGAAAATGAGCTCCTGAGTGGGATCACCTCGCCTTCTTTCTTCTCCTTCCTCGGATGGAACTAATGACGTGTGGAAATGTAGATGGAATATGTGTCCCAAAACCTAACGGATGGCCTCAGTTTTCTTTCTCAAGAGGAGTGAATCAACGCCTCTTGGTCGCGATGGGCAAAGCGGGCTGACCTAGGGTGCTGGGGTCGGGTGGTTGGTTCGAAGCCGCTGACCGGGTCTGAGCCTAAGGGGGCGCTGTGCAGTTGAAGGCCCGTGGAAGTGCATCAAGGAAATTTGGAAAGGCTTATCAGCGACCTTTGTAAGGCTAGCTCCCTTGGTGCTTTCTGCCACCGATCTCATTCCGAGTGGTTAACTGAGTAACAATCAACTTAGAAAACAAATTCACATTTTAGCATTACCATGGCTTATATTTACTGTTTTAAGAGTTACCGATCATTTTTAAAGAATATTTAAATACACACTTTTCCCGTTTTATTTCGATTCTGAAAGGGTGCTAGGGATATATCAGTGCCAGCAGTTTGCCCTAGTTCTGACTCCTATGCCAGGACAAAGGAAATACTGTACACTTAGTTCTTTAAAAGAGCAAGACTGATAGGCAAGTAGGCCAATGGGACAGCACAGAGTTCATAAATAGACCCATATGCAGCCAGTTGATTTTTCAGCAAAGGTGCCAAGATAAAGCAAGGTGGAAAACCAGTCTTTTCAACGTAAGAAGCTGAGTTAACTGGGTCTCTTGGTTGGCAGAGCTAGGGGAGGTAACTTTGATCCCCATTTCACAGCAAATACATAAATTATAAAAAAAAAAAACAAATCAGACTTACCTGTTGTAAAACATAAAACCAAAAATTTCAGAAGAAAATGTAGGAAATCTTTGTGACTTTGTTAGGGTGGGCCAAACCTTCTGTTAGTCTATTCGGGCTGCTATAACAAAACACTATGGACTGGCTGGCTTACAAACAAGACCACTTTAGTCCGCATGTGCCTGGAGGCTGGAAGTCTGAGAGCCGGGTGCCAGCTTGGTTGGGTGAGGGCCCTCTTCCAGGCCACAGGCTTCCGCATCCTCAGGAGGCTGAAGGGTGAGGGCGCTTTCTGGAGCCTCTGTTTCAAGGACACGATCCCATCCGTGAGGGCTCCTCCTGCAGGACCCAATCATCTCCCAGAGGCCCCACCTTTACTGTCATCACCTTGGGCATTAGGGTTGAACATAGGAAATTGGGGCCACACAGACATTAGGACCATAGCAATTTCTTAGGACAAAAAAAGCACTTTTCATAAGATAAACAAAGTTTTGATAAGTGGACTTAAAGATAATTACAAATTTCTGCTCTTGAAAAGATACCATTTAAAAATGCAAAAGCAAGACACGGGTAGGACAAGATATTTGTAACACATAACTGACAAAGGGTGTGTATCTAGAATATTTAAAGAACTCTTACAGCATAATAATGAGACAAACCATTTTTTTTAAATGGGCAAAGATTTTAAAAGACACTTCAATTATTTAAAGTCCACAAGGAGATACCACTTAGAACCACCAGGATGGCTAAATTTAAAAGATGGAATAAGCAGTTTAGAGAGAAAGCAGAACAAATGGAACATTCTGAGGGAGTGTAAAATGTATAACCACTTGAGCAGTTAGTTTTCCTTAGTGAACATTCAAACATATACCTCTGACCTACAATTCCATACCTTCATATCTACTGCAAAGAAATTAAAACATATGGCCAAAAAAGACTTATTCACAAATGTTCATATCAGCTTTATTCACGGTAGACGTGAATGTTTATTGGAAACAACCTCAGTGTCTCTCAGCAGGGGAATGGGTAAACAAATTGTGGGACAGTCATTCAATGGAATACTCACAGTAAAAATGAATTAAAGACAAACACAACAGTGTGCATGAACCTCACAGACATATATGTTGAATAAAAGAGACTTGGCACAAGAGAGCACTTATTATGTAGTTCCATTTACGAAGTCTAGAGCAGGCAACAGTAATCTATGAATATAGAAATTAGATGAGCCTGTTGCCTGGCGTGTAGTGGGATATAGTTTATAAGGAGCACCAGAAAGCTTTCTGTGGCTGTGGAAATACTCTGCAGCTTGGCTGGGATAGTGGTTACATGGGTGTATGTATCCATTTGTCAAAATTTGTTGAACTGTATGCATAAAATATGTACATTTTTTGTGTGTAAATTATACTTCAATACAGTTTAAGAATAACATGCCAATGTAGTATTTTTATTAGAGCAAAAGCTGGAAACAAACTCAATATTCAACAGTAGCAGTACAGATAAATAAATAAGATAGAATATTATGTCATTATTAAAGTGAAGAGATAATTCAAAATATAAATAAAATAAAAATAAGAATATGCTGAAATTGTTTTTTAAAATAACTAAAATATTGTTAGCATGTAGTTTTATATAGATATTTAAGAAAGCGTTTGTCAATTTATGGGGAGTTCTGTATTTCTAGGGTGCTTTATTAAACTTTCTAGGAGGCAATTCAGCGAACCTGTCATGAATAATTTAATTTTGTACCTAATAGTTCAGTTAGACCCAGAAATAATGAGGTAAGCCTCATTCCCTCAGGGAAACATTTCTTACCGTCTATAGCTTTCAGTTTCATTTGAATGTGTTATATCTTTAAAATACCAGTTTTATTACATTTACTTCTCTGTGTGTGCAGAGAGAAGCTAACATACTTGGCGTCTTAGTTAAGCCACAAGTGCCTTTATGAGTATGTTTATTTTATATTTATTTTCAAACAGTAACTTCCCTCCCCAGTGTGAATCATAAGGACGCACTTCTGCACACGTCCTCAGTCCTCAGTCATCTGTCATTGTTATGTCGTTGTTTTGTCCACCTTGTGTCTTGGTGTCTTGCAGATGAACAGTTGGCATCTGATTTTCACTCATCACATTCTTTGAGGAAAAGCATAAACTTTGATTAAGTCCCCTTATTGTAAAGTTCAGGTCACTTTCTCGGGGTTACAGCGTGCAGTACGGGGAAGAGATTCAACTGTGGGGATGTAAGCGTTGTGTTGGAAAAGGCCTGTCCCGGCTGCTGTACTTCAGACGCTTCAGCCGCCATCAAATGATTTTTCAGAAGCGGTAAGCAGACGTATTTTTAAAAGACTGAGGTCATAGAGCGGGTGGTCGGGGGAGGGGCCATGATTACTGAAGCATTAACTTTGTTTTTATGTGGCATAGAGTATTCTTTAAAGAGTAAAAATGATTCTTTTGAAAAACAAATGGGAAGTTCTTAGAGGATTTATAATTCTTGAAACCTTCTTGCTAACTTTTTAGTTTAATAGTAACATGAATAATTTTTTTCAATTAAAAATGCCTAACAGTTTAAAATATTTTCAAATACTGCATCTCATATGACCTACACAGTAGCTCACTGAGTTCTCAGGGTAAGTATTGTTTCCATTTTTTAATAGCTAATGTGTGAGGCTGTATTCAGGTTTGGTTATATTACATTACTTTCATTCCCTTATATCTCCTGTATATCTGAACTCAGCTTTTTGACTAGTATAAATTAAATGATCTAATTAGTGCACTTAGGCCCTGATCTGGTTTATCTAAGTGGACAACTAACATTGAGTTAGTTTAACTTTTGTGACTTTTAGTCTTCAGTGTTTCTGGAGTAAAGATTTGAATATCTTTTTAGAAAATAAACTGGAAATAGCTTTTACTTACTGTTTGTAAGCAGGTTCTATTTGAAATAACACATCATATTAATATAGTCCTTTGCTTTCTCAGTTACTTCTGCAACAAGGTCATGAGAAAAATCAAAGTTCCTAAGAATTATGTTAATAGAGCCTCTCCGTGTCACTGTGCTGTCTCCTGAAATTTTCAAACTGTTGGTTTTGGGGAAAGTCAAGAAAATAGAGTCTTAGATTCTAATGCTAAAAGGATGTTTAAAACACTTTGAAAAGTTATAGCAGTCCCCCCGTTATCTGCTGCTTCTTTCCGAGGTTCTGTTATTTATGGTCACCACAGGCCAGAAGCAGATCTCCTCCTGATGTGACAGCCCCAGGTCAGAGGTGGCCTGGCTCTTGGTCACGATGCCAAGGCAGCCCCCTTGCTCCATCTCATCAAGAGGCATTTTATCATCTCACATCAACACAAGGGTGAGTGCAGCACAGGAAGATATTCTGGGAGGCAGAGACCCATTCACCTATTATTACATTATATGGTTTTATTATTAGTTATTGTTAATCCCCTACTGTGCCTAATTTAGAAATTAAACTTTATCATATGTATGTATGGATAGGAAAAAACGGAGTAATAGGGTTTGGTACTCACCAGGGTTTCAGGCACTGGAGGTCTTGGAACAAATCCCCCACAGATAAGGAGGGGACTGCTGTTTTTGCCTGAGAAGATCAGGACATGTCTTTTTAGTTGATGAATTGTCATCTGTCACTTCCATGTTGGTGAAGTGGTGAGATGGTTAAGAGTAATTAAGGCTGAGAGTAATTATGGGCATCAAATCCCAGCTCTTATGTTGATCTAGCATCAGAATGAATCCTCCACCTTAATTATGTCCTCATTGCAAGGGTAAGAGCCTTCTTTCACATAAAGGAATGAGATTATTTAACTAGATAAAGAGGAGATTTAATATGAAGTACTGTGTAGAGCTGTCTGGTGCCTTAATCTAATTTTTCAAAACCTAATGGTTTGATTTTAATACCCCCAAAAGGTGACCTCAAGAGTTCAAATAATTTTAGTATAAAGTTTAATAAAAGGTGTATTCTGGTAATTAGGTAAATACTAAGCTCACTTAAAGCAAGTAAAATTCAGGTAGCTTAGTTCCTAAAATCCTAACAGGGTCATGTGTTGGGTAGCATATGTTTCCTCACTAACATAATCCTTAGAACCGAGGCTGATAGCTCAGTGGCTGGGGTGTAGGCTCTGGACTCACTGCCCAGTTTAGAGGTCAGCTCTGCCACTCTCTCATTTTGTCACTAGGCCCAGCTTTTGTAAGCATTAGTTTTCTTGTTGATAAAGCGATGATCATCATCATACTTGGCTCTTCAGGTAGGAGTGAGTATTAAATGAGGTGATACACGTGAAACATTACTTATGTCAAAAATATACAATCACATGATACAGTCAGTTTGGAGTGTATCAGATGAGATACATAGAAAATCTAGTTGGTGGTGGTTTGACCTCACTGCAAGTTATTGTTGATTTTCTGTGCTTGTTTTCTTTCTCCTGGAGAGCATGTTGAGTAATGAATTAATCAGAATATGGAAAAGTTGTGTCCTTCAACAGATTTGCAAACTGGATGACATATAACCAGATAGTCTGAAAAACAACTGAAACTTGGCTGTAGTTGTGTTTTAAATTAAAATAGCAATAACCAAAGTAACACAGAACTTACGTTTTTTTAAAAAGGACTTTATTTTTCTAGAGCAGTTTTAGGTTCAAGCAAAATTGAGAGGAAAGTACAGATGTTTTCCCATATATTCCTTGATCCCACATGTGCACAGCCTTGCCCACTATCAATATATGCCCTCTTCAGAGCAGTATATTTGTTACAATGGATGAACCTACATTGACACATCATAATCACCGAAATAAAGTCCACACATTAGAGTTCACTCTCACTGTATATTCTATGCAATTGGACGAATACATATGACATGTGTCCATCATTATGGTATCGTAATGATGGACTTTCGCTGCCATAAAAAGCCTCTGTGCTCTACCTGTTCATCCTCCCTCCTCCCTTGATTCCTGGCAACCACTGACTGTTTTACTGTCTCCATAGTTTTGCCTTTTCCAAAATGTCACATAGTTGGAATCACACAGTGTGTAGCCTTTTCAGATGGGAATCCTTCACTTAGTAATATGCATTTAGGTTCCTCCATGTCTTTTCATAGCCTGATAGCTCATTTCTTTTTAGGCTGCATAATATTCCCTTGTCTGGATGTACCACAGTTCATTTATCCATTCATCTACTGGAAAACATCTTGATCCTTCCAGAAGTACTTTTAAGGCAAGATAATAACCCACCTGAAAGAGATTGATCAATATGAAAATAGTGAATTATGATATCCCAATTAATTACAATCGCAATTAATTTAACTATGATCTCTTTATAAATAAACTGTGATCTCAACTAATATTATATGAACAGAGTAATAAGCAGGAGCTAAAGTTAGATGCTTTGTCTGGAAATGTGGGCAGTAGTCCAAGGGAGTTCTAAGACAAGAAGAGGTTTTGTATTTGTTTTGTTATTTTTAAGATGGGGAAAATAAGAGCCTATTTGTAAGCTGATAGGAATGATCCAGCAGAGAGAGAATATTTTATGAGAAGGTAAGAATTGTTTGACAGTGTTCTTTAGTAGATGAGAGGGAATGGAGTGTAGTACCCAAGTGTAGGAGTTATTTAACCTTAGAAGTGAAAACAGTATCTCTAGAAATAGGCAGGTGGCAAAAAACTAGCCTGCTACAGATGCTGGAAGGAGCGTGGCTGTGATGGTGGGCAGTTGTGGTGTCCTCTTTTGTGCTGTGTACTCCCAGTGGGACAGAAACCCAGGTCATTAGCCCAACGTGAGGGCGGGAGACATGTCAGAAGTTTGAAGAGCCAGGCAAAGTGGGAAATAGTCACCTACAGGAGAAAGAGAAAGTATGAGCAGTGACTAGAGACAAAAGGCAGGTTTCCTACCCAGAATGAAAATTAAGCTGACCCCAGTCTTCTTAATAGCTGTCAGAAGGCCGTGGAACAGTATCTTCAAAGTACTCAGGGAAGTAATTTAAGAGTAAGAGTGAAGAGAAGACATGCTGGGGCCTGCAGAGACGAGAATGTGTACTATTCATAGATATTTGCCTACAGAGCTACAGGCATGTGCTTCAGCTAGAAGGAAATTGAACCCAGATGCAAAGTGCGAGATGCAAGCATAAATATAAGCAAAGACATGGGTAAATATGTTGATATATCTAAATAAGCATTAATTGTAAAAAGTAAGTTCCAATGTAAAGTTTTATATTTAGATAGATCTACTGATATAAAATGTGAAGAATTCGGAACATATGTTTTAATATGACGAATTACATAAGTTACAGTGCTTTTCCCTTTAGGATGAGCGAGAAAACAGAAAGCTCCGCAGGCGGGTTTTAAAGAGCTCATGTCTTTCAAGCTGCCATTGTGATTGTTGGTCAGAAATCTTAGATGTAGTGCGACCCTCATCTACACTGTTAAATTAGAAGGTACCAGAGATATTTGACATTACCTTCCAAGTATACTGGACATTAATACCCTAAATCCTTGGTTTATTAGATATCAGAGACATCTTCAGGCTCTGAGATGTTTGCTCGGAGGCTGTGGGGGGATCTACTCCTGTGTGTTGTAAATAAAACTTGTGCGTGGGCGGTCCCTCAGGAACAGCCACATTAGCAAATACCGAATTTGTGCTGAAATACATTGTTTATTATCCTTGTCTGCTTCAGTGTTTGTGTGCGGATGAAATAAAGCCTAGCATGTGCGCTGTGTACTCCTGCAGTTCAGGTCCCTTTTATGGAAAATAGTCTGTTTATTCCTTTCCCTGATCAGGAAACATGAAGCTGTAAGTGTTGGACAACAGCTAAAAAATATTCTCATGTCCTTTATTTATTTAGACATAATTAGAAATCACTTGAAACACAGAAGGTATTTGAGTACCTCCCAATGTGAGGTTTTTAATCTATTTTTTCCAAAATTAAAAAGTAACTTCCAAGATTGAAGTTTCTGGATTATTTGTTAGATAGAAGATGTATTCATGTGAGCTGCCTGATCTCAAGTGACCATTCAGCCTTCGATCTGTTCCATCATAAGTCATTGCAAAGCCACTTGTTCTGAACTATGCCAAAGATGCTGTTTATATACTAACATCCTTGCAGGCTTTCCAGTATCACTGAGCACATTGCCATTCTTGATGTTTAAAAGAGGCTAGACGCTCATTTCTGAAAACTTTTCTCTTAATACAGTACTTTATGTAAAACTTAAAAAAGATAACATCTTTAGCTTATTTGGGGACTTGTGTTTTATCTAATACAGTGATTTCTAGTCATTTGAGTATAGTACTGCAATATTTTATCTTTTTTACTATATTTTACTGTTACTAGAAAAACATAAAACCTACTCATTATATAAGTGGTGTTTGCTGGTAAATGGAAATCAGATTACTTATTTCAAGACTGTTTTCATTGACTTTTTAGATGAAGATTTTTTATTAGTATATCTGAAATAATAAAGGAATTAAGTGTCTATCATAAACCCTTTTAGGAACAAGTTGGGACATAAAAATGCAAAAATAAGATGGATTATGACATATGAAGTGTTGTGTTGCATTAACATTTTATTTTCCCAATAGTTAAATGATGTAAGAAATATTTCTCCTCTTCAATGTTAATACTGAATCAGGCTAGTCTGAGAAACATATTAGTAATGCTCAGAATGGAAAGTATACACCTGTGGTAGAAGACTATGTCATGGTAAATATGTTTATACAGTTGTGTGGTAATGTTAGTCATTACAGAGTATGTTTAGAGAATCATGTAGTGAGCCTCATTTTCAAATAACACTAACTTTGGCTTAGAAAAGGCTACTTAAAGAATAATTTCATTTTTCAAATGCAGACTGTATAAACAATATATAGCATTATTGTAGCTATCTGTAAACTCTGAATTTGACCATAAGTATATTTGGGCCAATATTTGAGGAAACAGAGCCTTTGTCTTATAAAACTGTTTCTTACTTATAATTTATGCTTTCATTGCATATAATACCTACTCTTAGTACCAGACTGAGTTTCCATTAAACTCTATTGCACTTACATGGACTCTTCTGTCATGCTTCAATAAAATTATAAAATTGATTTAATTGGGTCTGTGTGAAAGCTTCCCTTATCATTAATAATTCCATTTATTCCATGGGGTTATCAGTTTTGGATAACTTGGACGACTTCATTCAGACTTGTACCAGGATGTAGATAAATATTGTTATTAAATTAACTGAGCATGAGTAAAAGCAAAATTTTAAATTTTTAAATGTACACTTAAGACTTCGAGGATGAAAAAAAATTTGATTCAAAAGTAATGTGTCACCACTAAAGTGTGTATTATTATAGTGTTATCTGCAAAAGTATTTTATCCGAAAAATTTAAGTCAGTGAATGGTTTCATTCTTTTTTCTAACTTCGGAGCATGATGGTTCAGTTTCTAAGATGGATATAGAGTCATGGGGTGTTTGGAGTTGATTCAAGATTAATTATGGTAGATTTGACCTCAGTATTTTTCATAGCACTAAGCACAGTGGCTGACATATTGTCGGTACTCAATATAATATTTATTGAATTAAGTGAATAAAGACTGATAAAGTAACGGTGACAATTTATTGGCAGTTAAGGAGAGCCTTCTAGAAGAGGGAGGACCGAGGAGGGAAGAGCTGTGACAGCATTTGCTCAGCTGGAAAAGAGATGAGGTCAAGATAATGTTATTCCCTCTGGTTAATTAGGAAATAATATTGAAATTGATAAAATATGTCAGGTGTAGGAGTCACTTTCTAGAGAATGTGATAACATGATATGTTATACAATTGCATTAATTTAATTACTTCAACTACAGTAATGTAAACTCTTAAGAGACTGCAAATATCCAAAACGTGGTATGGAAACTAGTTGGTAATCCACAGTGAGAGAGTGAACTCTGTGGGCAGAGTAGTCTGAAAAAGGAAAAGGGAACCTAGCTGCACCTTGAAGAAATAGGTAGGATTCCAGTTTTCCAAACTCGGAGGAGACTGGGCAGTGGAAAGGAGCAATGTGAACGAATTACACATAGGTAATGAGTTCAAGACTCCTTCTGAGGTTATTCTGGCCAGACTCAAGAACTTAAGTAAGGGAGTGCTGGGGGAGGTTCTTTTGAACCTTCTGGAACCCTTCTGGTAGGCATGTGGGCATCTCTGTATTGAAAGGAATGGGATGGCATCCTTCATACCTGGCTGTTTTTCTAGGAAAACTCTAGTAATTTGTCTTCTATAAAGAAGCAAGAGGCATTTCTTTAAGATTTAAGAGTAGGGACTTCCGGGAAGATGGCGGTGTGAGCAGGGTGGCAGAAATCTCCTCCCAACACTATATTTATCTACGAAAACACAGAAAATACATCTATTCCTAAAAGAGAGATGAGAATACACAGGAAAGCGCACAGCATGCAGCTACACCTGAGAGGACTTGGCACCCCAAGAGGCGGGTAAGATATGGAGCCGCGACCCGGCGGGACCCGAGCCCTCCCCCACCACAGCGCACTGGCGGAGGAGAGGATTCAGAGCCGGGAGGGAGTGGAAGTGCACCCTGCGAAGTAACCAGCCCCGGTGATCTACGCGGGGAGCACTGACCCACATTGCGCAGTGCAGCGGAGGTGAAGAGACAGAGGGGCAGGATCTGAGCACGGAACACGCCAGGGTGCTTGCAGCCGGCTCCTGGGAAGGAAAAAAAATTTAAAAAGCCCGCAATTTCTTCAGCAGTCTTAAAGAGACAGGAGCTCAGCGGAGGAGCCGGATTGCCCCAGCACACTCAGCCCAGCAGGCTGGGAGTCGCCTTAGCTGGCGACTGAGGAAGCGTAGCCATACTTACACTTCTCACTGAGGTCAACAGCCTCCTATTCGTTCCCAACCCTACCAGAGCGATAAAGGGCCCTGCGGAGTGGCACAGTCACACCTGTGGAATAGTGGGGCAATAGCGCCACCTAGAGCATTCCCACAGAATCTACGTCCGGTGGGCATTTTTTTTTTGTCTTTTTCTTTTGTTTTGTTTTTTGTTTTGGTTTTGTTTTTTCTTTTTTTCTTTTTTTCTTTCTTTCCTTCTTTCTTTTTTTTTCTTTTTTTTTTCTTCTCTTTTTAAATTCTTAAATAGCCCAGCTGATATACGTGGCAACTATCAGTGACCAATTATATAGCCATGAAAAGACAGAGGAATATGGTTCAGACCAAAATCAACCAGACAATCCCAGAGAGGGAGTCTGAAGGGATGGAAATGCACAGCCTTGCTGAAAAAGAATTCAGAATAAAAGTCATAACCATGCTGATGGACCTACAGAGAAATGTGCAACAGCTGATGGAGGAAGTGAGGGAACTGAGGAAAGACAATGCAGAAATCAGACAAGTGATCGACGGGCTTAACAGCAGAATGGATGAGATGCAAGAGACTGTTAATGAAATAGAAAACAGAACAGGAGTACAGAGCAGCTGAGGCAGAGAGAGATAAAAGGATTTCTAGGAATGAAAGAATATTGAGAGAACTGTGTGACCAATCCAAACGGAACAATATTCACATTATAGGAGTACCAGAGGAAGAAGAGAGAGAAAAAGGGATAGAAAGTGTCTTTGAAGAAATAATTGCTGAAAACTTTCCCTCGCTGGGGAAGGAAGTAGTCTTGCAGTCCACCGAAGCTCATAGATCTCCCAACACAAGGAACCCAAGGAAGACAACACCAAGACACATAATAATTAAGATGGCAAAGATCAAAGATAAAGACAGGGTATTAAAGGCAGCTAGAGAGAGAAAAAAGATCACCTACAAAGGAAAACCCATGAGACGATCATCAGACTTCTCAACAGAAACCTTACAGGCCAGAAGAGAATGGCATGATATATTTAACGTTATGAAACAGAAAGGCCTCGAACCAAGAATATTGTATCCAGCACGATTATCATTTAAATATGATGGAGGAATAAAACAATTTCCAGATAAACGAAAGTTGAGAGAATTTGCCTCTCATAAACCACCACTACAGGATATCTTAAATGGACTGCTCTAGATGGAGGCACACCTAAGGCTAAAAAGATGTCACCAGAGAAAATAAAATCATACTAAAGAAAGCAGACCACCCAAATACTAACTAAAGGCAAAGAAAAAAACACCTATTATAGAAAGAATGGAGGAGGAGGAATAAGAAGGGAGAGAAATAAAGAAACATCAGACTGTGTTTACAATAACTTAACAAGAAAGTTAAATTAGATTGTTAGATAGTAAAGAAGCAACCCTTGAACCCTTGGTAACCACGAATCTAAAGCCAGCAATGGCAATAAGTACATACCTATCAATAATCACCCTAAATGTAAATGGACTGAATGCACCAATCAAAAGACACAGAGTAACAGAATGGATAAAAAAGCAAGACCCATCTATATGCTGCCTACAAGAAACTCACCTCAAATCCAAAGATATACACAGACTAAAAGTGAAGGGATGGAAAAAGATATTTCATGCAAACAACAAAGAGAAAAAAGCAGGTGTTGCAGTACTTGTATCAGACAAAATAGACTTCAAAACGAAGAAAGTAGCAAAAGATAAAGAAGGACATTACATAATGATAAAGGGGTCAGTCCAACAAGAAGATATAACCATTATAAATATATATGCACCCAACACAGGAGCGCCAGCATATGTGAGACAAATACTAACAGAATTAAAGGAGGAAATAGACAGCAATGCATTCATCTTAGGAGACTTCAACACACCACTCACTCCAGAGGACAGATCAACCAGACAGAAAATAAGTAAAGACACAGAGGCACTGAACAACACACTAGAACAGATGGACCTAACAGACATCTACAGAACTCTACACCCAAAAGCAACAGGATACACATTCTTCTCAAGTGCACATGGAACATTTTCCAGAATAGACCACATACTAGGCCACAAAAAGAACCTCAGTAATTTCAAAAATATTGAAATCCTACCAACCAACTTCTCAGATCACCAAGGTATAAAACTAGAAATAAATTTTAGAAAGAAATCAAAAAGGCTCACAAATACATGGAGACTTAACAACACTCTCCTAATTAATCAATGGGTTAACGACCAAATCAAAACAGAAATCAAAGAATATATGGAGACTAATGACAACAACAACACAAAGCCACAACTTCTGTGGGACGCAGCAAAGGCAGTTCTAAGAGGAAAGTATATTGCAATCCAGGCCTATTTAAAGAAGGAAGAACATTCCCAAATGAATAGTCTAAAGACACAATTACTGAAATTGGAAAAAGAAGAACAAATGAGGCCCAAAGTCACCAGAAGGAGGGACATAATAAAGATCAGAGAAGAAATAAATAAAATTGAGAAGAATAAAACAACAGAAAAAATCAATAAAACCAAGAGCTGGTTATTTGAAAAAATAAACAAAATAGACAAACCCCTAGCCAGGCTCATTAAGAGAAAAAGAGAATCTACACACATAAACACAATCAGAAATGAGAAAGGAAAAATCACGACGGACCCCACAGAAATACAAAGAATCATAAGAGAATATTATGAGAATCTATATGCTAACAAGCTGGAAAACATAGAAGAAATGGACAACTTCTTAGAAAAATACAACCTTCCAAGACTGACCAAGCAAGAAACAGAAAAACTAAACAGACCAATCACCAGTGACGAAATCGAATTGGTAATCAAAAAACTACCCAAGAACAAAACCCCTGGGCCTGATGGATTCACCTCTGAATTCTACCAGACTTATAGAGAAGAAATAACACCGATTCTCCTTAAACTTTTCCAAAAAATAGAAGAGGAGGGAATACTTCCAAACTCATTCTATGAAGCCAGCATCACTCTAATACCAAAACCGGGCAAAGACCTCACCAAAAAAGAAAATTACAGACCAATATCCCTGATGAACGTAGATGCAAAAATACTCAACAAAATATTAGCAAACCGAATTCAAAAATACATCAAGAGGATCATCCACCATGATCAAGTGGGCTTCATCCCAGGGATGCAAGGATGGTACAACATTCGAAAATCCATCAACATCATCCACCACATCAACAAAAAGAAGAACAAAAACCCCATGATCATCTCCATAGATGCTGAAAAAGCATTTGACAAAATTCAGCATCCATTCCTGATTAAAACTCTCAACAAAATGGGTATAGAGGGCAAGTACCTCAACATCATAAAGGCTATATATGACAAACCACAGCTAACATCATACTTAACGGCGAGACGCTGAAAGCTTTTCATCTAAGATCGGGAACAAGACAAGGATGCCCACTCTCTCCACTGTTATTCAACATAGTACTGGAGGTCCCAGCCACAGCAATCAGACAAAACAAAGACATACAAGGCATCCAGATTGGTAAAGAAGAAGTCAAATTGTCACTATTTGCAGATGACATGATACTGTATATAAAAAACCCTAAAGATTCCATTCCAAAACTACTAGAACTTATATCTGAATTCAGCAAAGTTGCAGGATACAAAATTAACACACAGAAATCTATTGCTTTCCTATACACTAATGATGAACTAACAGAAAGAGAAATCAGAAAAACAATTCCATTCACAATTGCATCAAAAGAATAAAATACCTAGGAATAAACCTAACGAAGGAAGTGAAAGACCTGTACTCTGAAAACTACAAGACACTCCTAAGAGAAATTAAAGAGGACACTAACAAATGGAAATGCATCCCATGCTCTTGGCTGGGAAGAATAAATATTGTCAAAATGGCTATACTACCTAAAGCAATCTACAGATTCAATGCAATCCCTATCAAACTACCAACAGCTTTCTTCAATGAACTGTAACAAATAATTCTAAAATTCATATGGAACCACAAAAGACCCCGAATAGCCAAAGCAATCCTGAGAAGGAGGAATAAAACAGGGAATTACACTCCCTGACTTCAAGCTCTACTACAAAGCCACAGTAATCAAGACAATTTGGTATTGGCACAAAAACAGACCCACAGACCAGTGAACAGAATAGAAAATCCAAACATTAACCCAAACATATACAGTCAATTAATATTTGATAAAAGTGCCTTGGATATACAATGGGAGATGACAGCCTCTTCAGCAGCTGGTGTTGGAAAAACTGGACAGCTACATGTAAGAGAATGAAACTGGACTACTGTCTAACCCCATACACAA